>OU342743.1:545393678-545590097 GCA_910589775.1 Avena eriantha
CTTCCTCGTCTTCCTCGCGACCACGCCGCCGCCAGTGCTCCAAGTAGCAGCACCGCCGCCACATTGCTTCCCCGTGCCTCTGCGTCTTCGCCACCGCTACGCGCCTCCTCCACCACGGGTCGCTGCCAATTTAGGCCTCTGCCCCTGCCGCCGCTAGTGCCAGCGAGGGCCACAAATACCAGATGACGGAGGAGGAGCTCGTCGTCGCCGAGCAAGAAATGGAGGAGGACACCGCGGTGGCGGACCGTGGTGCGTGGGCCGGGTCCTGGGTCTGCCAAGATGACCTGGACTGGCTCTACCGGACCAGACGCATCCCCGCCGGTGTCGCCGCTCGTCTCGCCTCCGCCGAATTGGCCCCCTCACCCAATCCGGGTGAGTACGTCGTGTTCTTGTCCCACTTCAAACGGGGGTTCGTTTTGCCGGTGAGCGACTTTTTCCGGGATTGGCTTAGTACCTACAAACTCCAGCCGCACCACCTTCCTGCCAACGCCATCACTTCTCTTTCTGATTTTGCTTCTACGATCGAGGGCTATGCCGGACTATGGCCCACGAAGGAGCTATGGATCCAGTTTTTCGGCCTTCGTCGCAATGTCATCCCAAACATCCAACTTGATCCAGAGGACAAGCAGCTCACTCAATTTGGAGCGGCGTCCATCTCACCCCGGAGGCTTGCCGTTTTCCCCCGGGTCACCACGCTGGACTCCTGCAAAGGGTGGGCCCGGACTTTCTTTTATGTCCGGAATACGGGCACTGAAGACTTGATCCGGCTGCTTCCCTATACTCCGGGTCCGCCTAACCCGGAATTGTGGGACGTCGTCCGCAAGAAGCCCACGGCCTTGGCCAACCAGGTCAACAAGAGGTTCGCGGAGCTGAAGAAGCTCGGGTTGCGCAACGAGGATGCTATGATCACATTCGTGCGCAACCGAATTTCCCCTCTCCAGAAGCGCACCCATAAGGTGTGCCACATGAGCTTCGGCCGCGACCCCAACCAGACCTCATCCTTTGAGCTGAGCAACACGGAGATATATCGCCGGGTTAAGGCTCTCTTCACCACCCACAAGGACTTCTCCTCTGAGTGGACTTGGGGAATTGAGCATTATTGCCGTGATAGGCTTCCTCCCGCGGTAAGCTTCATGTTGCAAACTTACCCCGGACTAATTACATGTCGGTTATTGTTGCATTTTTGACTCTTTTGTTCATTCTTTTCCTCAGCTATTTCTTCAGCAGACCCTCGAGGATGGCACCGATCCGACCCTTAAGTGGGCGCCGGACCGGGAGATTCCGGATGAGGAAGAGCCAGACCAAGAGATGTTCCTCCCGATGACCGACACCACAAAGCGACCCACCGGTAAATTCTCTTCTATTAGAGATTGGCCCGATGACTCATATGACTCAGATGTCAAGGTGATTGAACCTGTTGAGGCTGTCCCCCTTTCTTTTGCTTTTCCGGCATCAGCTAATCCCGGTGGGCACATCCACGAGGACCCTCCCCTTGCTACGGGCGAACCTGTTCCGGTAGCACCGAAGAAGAAGCGTGGGGCTGCTCCAAGTTCCTCCTCTAGACCTTCTCAGCCCGCTAAAAGGCGAAAGAAGTCCGGGGACAAGACTGCCTCCAAGCCAGCAGGCAAGGCCCCAGCACGAAGGGCTCAGAAACCCAAGGAGGCCCAAACCTCGGATGCGTAAGTCATTTTTCCTTCTGTAACTTGCTCTTCCTTGCATTGTCGTAATTTCTCTTCTGACATTATTCTCTTTTGTAGGGCTCCGGTGGAGGTCCCTCAGAGTGGATCTAGCATCTCTTCACCGCTCTGACCTAGCCCTTCTCCCCCTCGTGACGACGAGTCACGTTCGTTGAGCCCTATTCCAGAGGGTTCTACGGCTGCTCCGGGTTCTGCTCCACCTTGTCAAGAGGAGGGTAACCTTGGAGCGGGGGAGACCGGTCCAGCCGAGGCGACGGCATCCACAACTTCGGCTTCGCCGCAACCAGCAACCACTGAAACTACCTCGATACCAGCGCTAGCTCTATTACCAACAACCAAACCAGCACCAATACCAACTCCGGCATCAGCACCAACTCTGGCTGCAAAAACATCAGCAGCGGCACCAAGTCCAGCAACAAGAGCACCAGCGCCGAGCTCCTCTGCCTCGTCCGAGTCTTCTTAACCTCGGTGAGGAACTACCCCGGCAGCTCCTAAGGGGAAATCCGCTGCGACGACTTCGTCTTCCTAGCAAGCCAAGGGCAAAAAGGCTCCGGACGCTACCAAGTCAGCATTCATCGAGGCTGGGCAGCGTACCCTCGCATCAATGCTTCCCAAGAAAGCTCCAGCAGCGAAGGACGCCCCTGCCGAGCCAACTGATGCACATCAGATGGTTCTGCACACCAGCCCAGCCCTTGCCTTGGTTGAGAGGAAAGAAGCGCACGCGAAGGGCTTGGTGGCGCCCCATATGCCCACCGGTGAGCGGTACCCTCCGAGCTTGATTGAATTTGTCATGAATTGGAACAAGGTGGAGTTCGTCCACAATGACGATCTTTCGGAGAAGTTCAGCCCCGCTGAATTTTCCGCCCAAATGAACACAGCCGCTAAGGCGATCAACCTCGCGGGGCGGATGATGGAGGTACGTCGCTTCCCCTTTACATGCTGTAGATAATAACCATTAGTCCCCGAGCCTCCGGGGGAGTAACTTGTTACTCGGCCGGATGCTCTTTAGAAAACTAACATAGCTCCATGAGAACTTTGAATATGCACACACCTAGATCCGGGTTAAGTTCCACTTGGCCCGGATTTTTGTACACTTTGAATATGCACACACCTAGAGCCGGGTTAAGTTCCACTTGGCCCAGATTTTTGTACACTTTGAATATGCACACACGTAGAGCCGGGCTAAGTTCCACTTGGGCCAGATTTTTGTACACTTCGAATATGCACACACCTAGAGCCGGGTTAAGTTCCACTTGGCCCGGATTTTTGTACACTTCGAATATGCACACACCTAGAGCCGGGTTAAGTTCCACTTGGCCCGGATTTTTGTACACTTCGAATATGCACACACGTAGAGCCGGGTTAAGTTCCACTTGGCCCGGATTTTTGTACACTTCGAATATGCACACACCTAGAGCCGGGTTAAGTTCCAATTGTCCCGGATTTTTGTACACTTTGAATATGCACACACCTAGAGCCGGGTTAAGTTCCACTTGGCCCGGATTTTTGTACACTTTGAATATGCACACACCTAGAGCCAGGTTAAGTTCCACTTGGCCCGGATTTTTGTACATTTCGAATATGCACACACCTAATTTATGTTTCTGTACTTCTTTCAGGTGACCACCAATCGCCGGAGTGCTAAATTCCAACGTCTGTTGGATACCCACAAGATGCTACGCGACAAGGAAGCTGCACTTCTCGCGGAACACGAGATAAGGGGTAAATTTTTTCCTTGGCGCTTCTCCGTTTTTTCTTCATCTTCCTCTGCCGAACTAATCTCATCATTCGGTTTCCGCAGCTGGGGTGGAGGCTGAGAACAAGGTTATGCGGAAGAATCTGGAGCAGATCAAGGGTAAGTCATTCTTGTACGACCTTACAGTGCTTTCCGCTTCCTTTTTTCCCTGGCTCGGCGAACATTCATACCTCGGCTCTGCCGGGTCAACACACTATTTCAGCGTCGCTTGAAGATAGTGTGCCCGTGCCTGATATGATTCTGCATTTTCTCGAACAAGCAGGGCAACACCAAGCCGAGCTTAAGAAGAAAGACGATGAGCTCGCCCTCCTCCGGACCAAAGATGATGAGATCGCCAGGCTCAAGGCTGAGATGGAGAAAATGAAGGCCCAACACCAATCCGAATTCCAAAAGGTTGGCCAGAATTACACAGAAGAGCACGAGAGCCTCAATCTCCAGATTGCTAAGGACCAGGATTTACTCAAGGAGTCCGACATCCAGCTAGGGTCGGCGAATGCTGAGCTTGAGCAGCTTCGTAAGAGGCGTGATCACTGCACCAGGGAGCTGACCCGGATCCTCAGCCATATATCACGTAAGCTACTTTCCCTTATCCGACCTACTTCTCCGGGTTACTTCATATGTCTTTTCTTTACCTTCTTCCTTTGTCTCTTTCCCAGGAAAATTTCCAGAGGGCACTTACTATTGCGAGCGCAGCAGTTGCCGACTTCCGCCGAGAAAGGGGTACTCCTGCCGCTCCTGATGGTGAAGAGATTCCCTATGACATGGAGGACCTGTTGGTCAGCTTGTCATCTCGCGTGGAGCTCATCAAAAATTATGGCAAGGACATCCTCGACGTTGCAGTTCGCATCTTCAACACGTTCTGGCCCGGCGAAGATACTCCGGTGACCACCACAATTCTCGTTGAGAAGCTAATGGAAACCGAGACTTAGCTCGACCTCTGGAGAGAGTCCACTGGGCGTGCCGCAGCTGATGCCATTCTCCACCACATACTCACGTGGTATGAGAAAATTGATCTCAACCTCCTGATACGCCTGCGCACAGGATCCAGATGGACCAATGACCCAGAGTGGGTGGCTCGGCGCCAGGCTTGCGCCCATAGCCTCATCGAATATGCTCCCATTCATGAATGGATTGAGGGACCGAGCTTCCTGGAAGCCGCTGGGGACGAAGAGGTTGAGAATGATGAAGATGGCTCGGAGGTGATGGAGAAGATGACGCCTCGGATATTGAAGATGGCGAAGATGATGCCGAACTTCCTCCTCGTGCCGCTCCTTGAGCGAAAAAACTTGAAAATTTATCAGATCCCCGGTATGTCGGGTGGAGTTGTATTCCATATACATGTGATATTTTGCTACTAAGTTCTTATGCCGGATTAACTTGGGCGTAGTCCCCGAGTTTCTTTTTCTTGTTAGTCCAATCTCTTGGCTCGGTTCGTGTTAAGCTTTATTCGGTTTTACGACTTTCGAATCCGAGCTTCAAAAGATTGTCTTAACAATACTACGAAACTTTTAGACTTAGCTCAAAAATAAAACTGCATAATAACTTGAAAATAAATACAGGGTTAGCCCCAAAAACAAACATCGGCTCGAATAAATTCTTTTCCTTAGTCGTTTTTCATGTGCTACGCAATTCCAAACTTGTTCTCTTGCTTGCCATGAAGCCAATTCTTGTTGGACAGCAGTAAGTCGAAGAGTTAGGTTCTTGGTGCTCACACATTACTAATCTGAGTTAAGTAGAATAACTTATTCTAGCTAACGCACAAAAAACGACAAATATTATTAAGGCAGTCCCCGAGTTACTGCTTGAGGTGCCAACATTTCATTGATAAGCTCATTGCCGACATACATACCGACATACGAGACGACTCGGATACATACACTTCGTAGCTAAGTGTAGAAAGGACGAAGTAGAGCTACATTCCATGGACGCTTAGATTCCTCACCAGACCTGTCCGCCTTGTTCTTCTCCTTTGGCTTTGCATCTATAAGATAATAAGAATCATTGTGCAATGCCCTGCTTACGATGAATGGCCCTTCCCATGGGGGGGGGGATAATTTATGCATGCCAGAAGTACGTTGTACCAACCGGAGCACCAGATCGCCTTCCCGAAAGACTCGGGGGCTTACTTTCCGGCTATGATAGCGTCGGAGATTTTGCTGATATATGGCGGATCTGGACAATGCCAGTTCTCTCGCTTCTTCCAGCAGATCAACATCATTTTGCCGGGCTTCTTGCACTTCGGCTTTTGTGTATTGGGTGACCCTAGGCGAATCATGCTCTATGTCGGCTGATAATACAGCTTCTGCCCCATATACCAGAAAAAACGGCGTATAGCCTGTTGATCGATTCGCAGTTGTTCTTAAACTCCACAGTACCGCTGCTAGTTCTTCTATCCAGCACCCCGCTGATCTTTGCAGTGGCTCAATGAGCCGGGGTTTTATCCCGGATAATACTAATCCGTTGGATCTTTCCACTTGTCCGTTCGATGTTGGGTGGGCTACTGAGGCTTCGTCCAGCCGGATCTTCTTATCCCGGCAGAAACGCGCAAATGCTCCTTCCGCAAAATTTGTGCCATTAACAGTTATGATACTGTGAGGATAACCGTACCTCAAGATGATATCTTTGAGAAACGTTACGGCCGTAGCTCCATCACATTTTCTTATAGGCTTTACCTCAATCCACTTCGTAAACTTGTCCACCATTACTAAAATGTGAGTCATATTTCCCCTTGCTGGTTTGAACGGGCCGACCATATCCAAGCACCATACGGCAAATGGCCAAGTAATTGGTGTGGTCTTGAGTTCCGACACTGGCATATGTGTCTTGGTAGCGTACCTATGACAACCATTACATTTTCTCACCAGATCTTCTGCTTGCTCTAAGGCACTTGGCCAGTAGAATCCGTGCCGGAAAGCTTTTGCTACCAAGGCTCGGGACGAGGCATGATGCCCGCATTCCCCTTGATGTATGTCTCGGAGGATGTCAAGCCCTTCTTCCGGGTCAACACATCGCTGGAGGACATTGGTCACACTCCTTTTGTATAGTTCGAAATTGATGATTGTGTACGCCTTTGCCCTCCTCTATGTTTGCCTGGACAACACTTCCTCAGTGGGTAACGTGCCATCTTTCAGGAATTGAAATATAGGTAGTGCCCAAGCCGGTATTGTTCGCACAGGGAACACATCCTTATCAATCTCCATCTGATGCACCGGCATAACTTCAACCGGATCACGCTGAGCAGTCCTCGGGTCTTGTGAAGCAGTCCCCGGGTTTACCGAAGTAGTCCCCGGGTTTGCCGAGGCAGTCCCTGGGTTTCGTGCACCACTTCCCATGTCAATGTCCATGGGCACAGCTCCGGCTTCCGTGTCCTGCAGGACATAGATTGAGTCGGTTTCTGGGGAGGGCCTGATGGATGGTTTCCTGAGGTGCTCTAATGCTACACCCGGTGGAATTGCTTGTCGGGTTGACCCGAGCTTCGACAGCATGTCGGCAGCCTCATTTTCCACCTGGGGTACATGGTGAAATCCGCATCCCTCAAAGTAACCAGATATCTTCTGCACATGAAATCTGTACAGTGCCATGTTTGGATCCAGGGCGTCCCACACTCCCGACACTTGCTGCACCACCAAATCCGAGTCGCCAAAGCATACGATCCGACGTATCCCAATCTCTTTTGCCACCTTGAGCCCATGCACAAGTGCTTCATACTCAACGACATTGTTTGATGCCGCGAAATGGATCTGCAGCACGTATTTCAGTTGGTCCTTCTTTGGCGAGGTAAGTACAACTCCGGCCCCTAGCCCGGTTTTGGTTTTTGATCCGTCAAAGTGCATTCGCCAATAGTTCGGATCGGGTAGTGGCGGTTCGTATTGCACCTCAGCCCAGTCCACGAAAAAGTCCGCCATAGCTTGGGATTTGATGGCTTCTCTTCTATCATATTGCGGAGCATAAGGAGCTAGCTCAATTGCCCATTTTGCAATTCTGCCACTCGCATCCTTGTTACTCATTATCTCGGATATGGGGGCCTCACATATGACCCTGACGGGATGCTCCTCAAAGTAGTGCTTCAGCTTCTTAGCGGCCATGTACACGCCATACGCCACCTTTTGATAGTGTGGATAGTTCTGCTTTGAGGCTGACAACACCTCGCTCAAGTAATACACTGGCCTTTGCACTGACTTACCTTCCTCGTCGCGCTCCACCACTATCATTGCACTTACAACTCGGTTGGTTGCGGCTATATAGAGCAACATTGGCTCCTTTGGTAGTGGTGAGGCTAACACTGGTGCAGTGGCTAACATATTTTTCAAGTGGGCAAAGGCTTCATTGGCCTGCGGTGTCCAAACGAATTTATCCGACTTTTTCATGAGTTGGTAAAGAGGCAATGCCTTTTCTCCCAACCGACATACAAACCGACTTAACGAGGCCAGGCAACCTGTGAACTTCTGGACATCGTTAAGACACTTCGGCAGTTCCATTCGTTTGATGGCCCGGATTTTAGTTGGATTAACCTCGATACCTCGGCTAGAAACAAGAAAACCGAGCAATTTCCTAGTCGGGACACCGAAGGTGCATTTTTCCAGATTAAGCTTCATCCGGAACCTCCTTAGGTTCACGAACGTTTGCCTGATGTCGTCAAGGAGCGTTTTGCTTTCCTTGGTCTTGATAACCACATCATCCACGTACACTTGTACATTTTGACCTATTTGGTCGTGCAACCATTTTTGCATACATCTCTGGTACGTTGCCCCCGCATTACGTAAACCAAACGGCATGGTGCGATAGCAATAAGCACCATACGGGGTAATAAACGCGGTCTTTATTTGATCATCCGGATTCAGAGGTATCTGGTGGAAACCAGAATATGCATCAATGAATGACAACAATTCGCATCCAGCAGTTGAGTCTATGACCTGATCTATTCTTGGCAGCGGAAACGGATCTTTTGGACACGCCTTGTTCAGGTTCGTGTAATCGATACACATTCGCCAAACCACTGCCACGTTCGGGTCATCCTTTTTCTTTTCCACCAGCACCGGATTAGACAGCCAATCCGGGTAAAGAACCTCTATGATAAATCCTGCAGCTAGCAGCCGAGCTATCTCATCCCCGATGACTTTCCTCCTATCTTCGGCGAAGCGGCGGAGAGGTTGCTTCACCGGCTTAGCTCCGGGTCTCACATTCAAAGAGTGCTCGGCCAGCTCCCTCGAAACACCTTGCAAGTCCTGTGTGGACCAAGCAAAAATGTCCCGATTCTCACGGAGGAAGCTGACGAGCTCGCTTTCCTATTTATCACTTAACCCGGCACCAATTGTTACGGTGCGCTCTGGGAACATGTCATCAACAGGAACCTTCTTGGTATCTTTCGTGGCCTGGAAAGAGACACTTCCGTGCGGGTTACTCAGCGCCGGCATATACAGCTGCGCGGACTGAGCCAATGCCTCCACCTCTTGAATTTTCCTTTTCTCCTACGCGATCACAAGTGACTCGGCTAAGTTAGACCCGGCCGACGCACACTCTATGGAACGTCGGAAATCCCCTGCAATGGTAATCACTCCGTTTGGTCCGGGCAATTTCATCTTCAAGTAGCTAATATGACAGCTTGCCATGAACTTGTTCAGCGCTGGCCTTCCGAGTAACGCATGGTACGCACTTTCCAAGTTCACCACCTCGAACTCCAAATTTTCGGTTCGGCAGTTATCCCTCGTGCCGAACAATACTTCGACCCGGACCTTGCCAATGGGCTCACAAGAAATGCCGGGCACAATACCATGGAAAGTTGTCCTCGTGGGCTGTAGCATGTTTTCCGAGATACCCAATTTGTGCATTGTTTCCACATACATGATGTTAATGCTGTTGCCATTGTCAATCAGTACCTTTGAGAACCTTACATTAATGCTAGGCCCAATGAACGTCGGGACCAGCACCAACGCATACGAACCAGGGCTTGGCATAAGCTTGGGATGATCCTTTATGCTCCAAGGCATGTACCTCGTCACTGCCGGCATCACTGCATTCACCTCCATATGTCTACGCTGCAAGCTTTTTCTATTTGTTTCCTCAGTGGTGAACACACAATAGCTCTGATGATGCTCTTTGTACTCATTTCTCCCCTCATTTCCGGGGTACCTCTGATCCGACTGATGCTGATTTTCCACTTGAGGCACTGCATCCCTTCTCTCATTGTTATCATACATCAGCGGAGGGGGAGGCAACATTAGCTGTTGCGTGTTCGCTCTGGATAGCAATTGCTGCTGGGGTAACTCCTGCCGAGGCTGATCATTCCGGGGTGCTTGAGCATTCCCCAAGCCATCTTGTTCAATCTTGCGCATCCACTCACATTGCCTCGTCGTATGACCCGCTGGGTTACTCGGATTTGGCGTGTGAAACTTACACGGCTGGTCCAACATCGACTCATAAGTATTCTTGCGACTGTCTCTTTTGCTCTGGCGTCCAAGTTTTCTTGCCATCGTTTCTCGGAGTCCATTGCCCTCCAGTTTTCTGGCGCTAACTGCCCCCTGCTCCGGGCTGATCTTGATTCACAGCCGCAACTTGTTGCGAACCGTATCGATGATCTGGTCTATCATCTCTTCTTTTTCCTCTGTAGTCATTCCTCCGAGATGATCCGGCTCCATCCCTCTGATAGTACTCATCGTTTGACTCGTTTGATACGAGCCTAGGTTGAGTCGGATCACCCAAAGCATATGAATCTGCAATCCGGATCATCTCTGCCAACGTAGTTGGCATTTTCCTTTGGAACTTTTGCCACAGCTCGCTTGCATATTGGCACCCTTGTGCAAACCATGCTATGGCCGGTGATTCTATCATGCCTTCACATGAGTTTCTCACGGTACACCACCAGGTCAAGAACTCCCGGTCTATATCATTAGGTCTTTGCTTGCACATAGCTAGGGTCTGCGGCCTATTTGGCCTCTGATACATACTCGAGAAATTGCTGATGAACATTTCCTCAAAGTCTATCCAGCAGTTGATGCTTCCGGGTGGCAAATTGTTCAGCCATACCCTTGCCGGTCCTTCCAACATCTGGGGTACATATCGTACAGCCCATCTCAAGTTACCAGTGGCCAGCCGTAGCATAGTTTATCAGCCAATCCTCCGGCTTGGTACTGCCGTCATACGTCTTCGTGCCCCTGGGTAACTGGAACTTGGGTACCGGCAGCTCCTTCATGATCCGGGGTCCAAAACAAGCAGGACCCGGTGGACCTTGACATTCGATCTGTTCCGACCTATACAGTCGATCCAGTTTCAGCCTGGCATCATCCGGCATCAAATCCCTGCTTCCCAATCTTGACCCTATCACATGATAGTCCGGTCTTGGGTATCCCACATTTTCCATTTCCGAATCTCCATCATTATATCTGTCTTGCTCTCGTGGAGCACCTTTTTGTTGCATACCTCGGCCGGCACTTTGCTCTTGCCTTGGTATATTCCGCTGCTGCGGTTGTCCTGCTCCTGCTGAGTTTCGCTGTCCGGCATTGCCGTTGACGGCGTTCCCTTGACCGGCATTGCCTTGGTCGCGGTTACCTCGGCCAGCTTAACCTCGGCTCACACTCCGTCGATCATCATTTTTCTGTACTTCTTTTCCTTTCCCTGCCCGTGTTGGGTCATACGGGACGATCTGTTTGTTCCGTCTGGCCGAGGTTACTACCTCTCTCCTTGGACCACCATGAGCAGACGATGCGGCTCCAAAGGATTTCTCCGGGTTACCCATCGCCGAATGGACGATCTTGGAGGCTCCAACTCTCTCCGGGTTAGCTCGGAGTAGTTCTTCGTTTTGTCTGTTCGCGATCCGAACCAGCTCGTTAACCCTATCTTGTTGTCTTTGCCGAGCCTCATCCGTTAGACCCTCTAACTCGGATGCAGCTGCATCCGCTGCTCTGAGGTTCTTTGCCGGGGTACTATACCTCGGCAGCCCCACGGACAAACAGTTTTCTGATTCCTCAATTCTAGTATCACCTTCTCTGTTCATCTCGCTCATGAGATTTCTCCCCTTTACTTTTACAGCATCGACTTTGTTCGCCTTTGCGTACTCACGCAGTGTCATATTCAACGACTGCTGAGCCGCGGCTATTTTCTTTGCGCCCTCTAGTATCTTTTGCCTAGTTTCTTCTAGCTCGGCCTGCGCTCGAGCCGGATCTACTGCTGCTACCACAGGGTTTGCCAAGCTATCGATCGCTTCCCTCAACACATTTTCCAGCCTCTCTAGTGGAGGACCTCTACCTTTCCTCGGTGCCTTAGGCGTTACCTCCGGATCTGGCGCTAGATCCTTGCTCATGCCTGCACCAGGCGCAGTCATCATCACCTATGCGTGGTCCAGGGAGCGACCGACATGCGCCCCGTGTACCACAGCGAGGGGCGGCTCCCTTGCCTCGACGACGTGGCGTGGATGAACACACGACACGTCCGCAGCAACGTAGACCTTGTGCGTGCCGAGCTTGATGAAGAGGCCATTGCATGGAAGTGGGCGCGTGCCGAAGCAGCCAGCGTTGTCGCTGACAAAGTCCAGCGCTCCAAAGCGCTGAACGAGCCCGGAGACGATGTGTTCGCCTGTGCCGATGAAGTTTCCCGTCCGAATCTTGACCCCTGCTAGCGCTGCTAGCCCCACGGTGGGTGCAAACTGTCGTGGTGGTGTCACGGCAGATGCCATGGATAGGCTAAAGGTGGGGACTAATACACGCTAGGGGAATCCAGGGAGGGATAGTGAAGTGATTCTCTACACAGTTGTTTGTATTGCTTTGCTTCCAAGATTACAAGTGCTCGTAGAGCTGTATTAGCGAGAGGAGGAAGAAGGAGCTCTCTTACTCTCACCCACAGATCACACCTAAAACCCTAGCCAAATCAGAATAGCGGAACCCCTTCTACTGAAACCCTAGACCCCCTTATACAGAGGGAGCTCGGTCTCTGCCTAGGGCATACGTGGAGGCATATTCCTAAGAATATGCCTCCTCCCAAAGTAGTAAGCCGACCGGGGTGCTTTTCCCCCGCGTCACACATGCAGAGGTTACGTGAGCCTCTGCGGCGCCCGCGTCAGCCGACATGGGCGTCGTCACCCTTGTCGGTCACGCCCTGGTGGTCCTGCCCTTGCTTGCTTCGCTCAGGTAGTGCGTACCAGGGCTTCTTTTGACCAGCGAGATTCCTTCGTTCTCCTAGAAGCTAGACGTGACCCGGATCATAGTTGATCCGGCCACACATGTTCCTGCATACAAGTAAAACAGGCACTTCCGACTTACTGCTTAAGTCGGTTGAGTCTTAGTTAGGCGAACGCCCCATGGTTCGGGTTACCTCGTGATTCGGCTTGCCTTGAGGTGACCCGGCCAGCATCCGCTTTGGCCTTGCCGAACCTCGGCTAACTCGGCCTTTATACCCCGGCGTGACCCTACCAGGGGGTATCCCCCCAATATTTCTGCAAGCAATTACTATCTTCCACACAATATGTTTAATCCTTTGTTTTCAGCAAAACCGGTGAGATTGACAACCTCACTGTAAGTTGGGGGCAAAGTTCTGTGGTTGTGTTGTGCAGGATTCCAAGTTGGAAACAACACCTTTGAGGTGTTTCCTTGCTCCTACTGGTTCGATAACCTTGATTTCATAACTGAGAGAAAACTTGTTGTTGTGCTTATCATACCTCCCTCTTGGGGTTCCCCAACGAGCTCAAATATATTTTGAGCCATCAGACGTTGTAGTGGGAGTTTAGTAATTTCATTCGGTCAGTTTGAAATGCTTCTCAATCTGTCAAGTGTTGTGATGGCTGTGAAAATAGCCATCTTTATCCATATTTAAATCTTATTTTAAGTCAAGAAATTGACCAAATATATCTCTAGCCTTACTACTAATGACTAATTATTAAAAAGATGTGAAAGTCCTTCTCTTAATTTCTGATGTGTAGAAAATCACACTTTTATGGCGAAATCAGGAGCAATTAATGAAGAATATATCGTTTCTAACACAGACAAGTCAATCAGGGGTAAAAAGGCATTTCTAGGAGCTGTAACGAGAATCAATGCGGGAGATGCCCACACGTACCACCTGTCGGAGCCTTCCTTAGGTTAAACAAAATTACTTATGTGAAGGAGGTGAGATCATTCGAGGAGAGACACACCCTCCAGCCGTCGCAGAACACAGTCGCCATTCAGATCTCATCCATCACACACCGAAGGAGATCCACAACACCACCACCACATAGTTCATCCTCTCCATCTCAATTCTCATTCGTAGCCATAGACCTCATCTTGTAATAGAGACCTCCTTATGAATTGGTGACCATTATAAGAATATCTGATTTCAATGTAAGTATTTTCTCAATGATTTATGTCCTTGATCTTATTACTATGAGCGAGTAGTCCTCACGGGCTACAGGTTGAGGTGAAACCTCACAACGATTATGTCCATCTAATTACATGGGAATATTGTGTAGTGATTAAATAAGAGCTTTGTTATCTCGTATCGTTGTCTCTACCTCGATCCGAGGACTTGTAGGTACCCAAGACCCCACAGACTGATCAAGGTGTGAGGTGAGATGAGCGGAGAATGGCGTTTGACACGCAAAATCCTAGTGACAGAAAGGGGAGTATAGTATTCGCTTAGTGATCTTATTGGGATCTACAACAATGTCATCAACATAAGACTTTGGTATGTTTTACTTAATAATCGTTGTGACCCATGATTTAGGGGCTATAGTAGCTTAGGATGTGCTGCCCACAAATCTTATCACTATTATATCATTTTACACATGAATGTGCTTAACTTTATATTTATCTCATATTAATGCATTGTTGCAGCTGAATCTTCAACCCTGTCCTATCTCCATCCACTGAAAAAAACAAATAGATACAAAGTAAACTGGAAAGGTCTGGTAAACGGAAAACAAATCTATTTAGTAAGTCTTGTAGGTTGTCGGAGTTCACGTCCCGCGAAGAAACTAGGGGTTCAACGAGCCCGGAGTTCGAGAGGGGGGCTGAACACGCGTTCGTACTTCGCAGCAACGATGACGGCAATGAAGCTCGCTCACGACAGAAAGTGGACACGGGTTTTTTACCAAAGTTCAGGACCATATTGAGGAGTTAAAGTCCCTACTCATGCCTTGGTTATATTGCATGCGATGCTTCGCGAGGGTACAATGGTGGATATCACTTAGGTTTTTTATCTCCTAGCTCTCTCCTTTGTAAAGTAGGGGGAGCTCTCCTTTTATAGGGGAGCTAGGCTTCCTCCCCCCCCCCCCCCGCCAATGGGCGGGAAGGGTCTCCATATTGCCGCCCAAAGGATGTCGGTATATAGACTACTTGCCATGGACTCAGTCCATGGCTCTCACAGACCCTCGTCCATCCCAAAGATGTAGTCCTCCCTGGCACCTCTATGTCGCCTAGTGCCGCCCACTATGGCCTTGCACCGAAGTAGTAAAGAAAGCGGAATGGGGCGCGATGCGGATGGCATCAGCGCTTCTTTAGCACTAGCACATCCAGACATCATCTTTCTCCTTTCCGAGGTTCGGCCCACGACCGGTTCAATGCTCGTACCGCCCGTTGAACTTGTCGTCTTCCGAGACGATGAGCTGACCCTTGGGAAGGCCCTGGTAAGGTCCCGCGAGTACCCTCTTGAATGGTGGGGACCCTCGAGAGGGCATTGATGCCTCCTAGGACCTGTGCCCTCCTCACGGCACACGAGACGTGGACAGGGCTCAGCATATCTCGGATCGGTTTACTGCAGACCCGACCGACGGCCTATCCACCAGTGGCCCCCTAAATCCCGGGCCCGACATAGACATTCCTCAATTCCTTTTATCAAGTATTTTCTAAGGTTCGATAAACCTAGGTATTTTCTAGGGCAAAGGTACTATACTGCATCCATAGTCCAGATCGAAGGTATCAACCCTTTTTGTGGAATCATTGCGGAGGAAGCAATTTTGCTATCCTGGTGAGATTATTAGAGACCTTATTAAAAAGTTTGTTTTTGTTTTTTTTTTTAGGTTTTGTTATTAGTTTACTTTTTTATCTATTTGAAAACCCAAAAATATCAGTTACTTATTTAATTGTTTTCCTCAATCTAAAAATACCAAAAAGATAAGTATCATGGCACAAAAGAAGCTTCGGAAGTATCTTACTCCCGATGATGATTTTATTCATGCACCTATTACTTAAGCCACTATTATAGTGGAAACTATGAGATTAAGACTAACCATTTGAGTTTGGTTCAGCAAAACCAATTTGGAGGCTCAACTGCTGAATATTTAGGTTTTCACTTAAATACATTTACTAAAATATGTGATATGATGCACATAAAATATGTTGGCCCTGATGCGGTTAAATTACGCTTATTTCCTTTTTCACTTACACTAAAACCAAAAGATGGGTTGCTCGCTTTGCCTAAAGACACTGTCACTTCATGAGAGGAATGTACTAACATTATTATGACTAAGTTTTTCCTCCAACTAAGACTATGCAACTTCGATCTAATATTACAGGTTTTAGATAAGACGACTGCGAGCCACTAGCGCTTTCTTGGGAAATGATGAAGGTAGCTGTTATGAGTTGTGGTAGCCATGTAATAGAAGAGCGGTTAATTATCCACTTGTTTTATAATGCCCTTATCCTGATGTCTAAATCTATGCTTAATACTATAGACGGAGGCATATTCATGGGCAAATAAGTGTTGCCAAGAAGCTTCTAGATGATATGCAAAGAAACCATGCCCAATGGCATGTAGAGAGATATTCCACAAGAAAGTTGGATGCAATCACCCAGGAGACTAATGAAGAGCTTAGTTCAAAGGTAGATAAGCTTTTAAGCATCATTAAGGGCAAGGAAACCCAGGTAAATTCCATCACCAACTCTAATATATAGGAAGTAGATTTTATAGCTAGTAATCCCTATAACCTAGCATGGAAGAGTCAAAACTTTGGCTCGAACTTTCAAAAGCAATAAACTAATCCTACAGGTGGTCCATATTACAACAACTATAAAATAGTAATGGAGCAAGTAATGGTAATATCCAGCTCGAAAATTCTTTTGAAGCTTTTATGCAAGCATAACCAAGATGAATAATATTCTTATTAAGATTATGGAGTACCATGAAACAATTATTTGAAAATTGTCTAACCAAGAAGTTTCTATTAAAAATGATGTTCAAGCTTTATAGGAAAGGATAAAGAACATGGAGGCACAGTTGGGCAAAATAGCTGAGAGTCAAACTCTCATACTAGAAAGGTTTGCAGCAAAGCTCAAGCCAAATCCAGTTGAAGACCTCAAGATGATGAAGATCGAGAACAAATATGAGAATCCTTAAGAGCTAGACTATAGCGATGCTCCATCTCCGGATTATACCATGGATGATCTTGTGAAGATGATCACCGTGAAGAATCCCGGTATTGAATGAGGAAATGATGCCATGTACCCACATTTAATTCAAGAAGTAGCACTCAAGGTACATGAGTTTGAAATGCAATATAAGAAACTAGTTGAGAAGCTCCCTGCTAAACTTGATGATATCTTTGAGCCAACTATTAAAATCCATATAGGAGTTAATGAGATTGCTACACTTTGTGATCTTGGTGAAAGTGTCTCAACAATTTCTAAAACCTTATTTGAAAATCTTAATCATGGGATATCCCAAAGTACTTAACTGATACTCCACTTAGCCGATTCAACTTATAAACAAGTTGTAGGAGTCAAAGAAAATATTGTTATAGAAATCAAAGGATGTCCTGCACTAATTGATCTTGTTATAGTTGACATGCCTAAAGATCTTATAACACCTAAAATTCTAGGAAGGCCAATTCTAAGAATAATTATAGCCTTAATCAATTTGCATGAAGGGAGTGTTAGAATAGGACTGCCATCTAGAGAACCATTTGTAGTCCACTTCCCTAGAAAGAAAAAGGCTAAGCCTAATGAAGATGGGATCATAACATTGAAGAATATATGCCCTAGAGGAAAATAATAAAGTGTTTATTTTAATATATCATTACTTCATAATAACTTTAATACTATGCTATAACTATGTCAATTGGAAACATTGATACACGTGTGGCATTGAACAACCAGAGTCTGTAGTATACCTCTAATACTACCTCATTGGTCAACTGATGATCGAGTTTTCCGGATCAAGTGATATTTATGTCAATTGACAATGAGGATCATGCCATTAGGTAAATGGCATGATGGACATGTCTAATATTAGTATTGTAACACGATCATATCGATAATAAGAAACCTTGTAACCTAATCCTTAGACCATGAGATCATATCTGATCACTACTTCGGGTGGCTGCTTTGGTTGCATCAACCGTCACTCGGTAAAACAGTGACTGAAAGGTGTCTTGAGGTATTCCAGTGGAGTAGGTTAAGGCATAAGCATCAACAGCAGGATCTGTTCTTCCGCATGACAGAAAGATACTCTGGGCCCACTCGGTGAGCTCACATCCAATGTTGCAACATGTGACTAGGTCACGGGGATGGAATATCACGAGAACAAGTAAATAGCAATGTCGGTAACGAGATTGAACTAGGTATTATGATACCAACGACCAGATCTTGGATATTGCAAGTATCACAGAAACAAAGGGAATATGACATCGACGTTTAGGGTTCAATGACAAAAGATCTTCGTGAATGCACAGGGGTCATTATGGATCTCCCGGTCCCGCTAATGATCATTCACCAGAGAGGTGTCTCGGTGATGTCTAGAGTATTCCCGAACCATAGGGTAATACACTTAAGGGTTCGATGATGTTGCAATATGGTTTTGGTACATTCAGAATTATCGGAGTATTGACAAGAGAGAGATGGAAAACTTCTATGAAGGTCCAAAAGTTGTTCGGAGGGTTCCGGAAGGAGTTTCGGAGTAAAAGGGAATTAAGTAATACATAATTAATATTAAATATATGACTTATTTGATTAATAAAAGGTATCCCACCTTGTCGGGCCCCTCCCGGATGGACTCCAACTAGGCCTAGGCGCCCCTCCTTATTGGATAAGGGTGTGGGAGCCCTAGGGTTTGATGGGTGGGCCAAATTGGGCCCATAGGGTGTGGCCGGCTAGGGAAACCCTAGCCGCCGGCCCTAGGTACCCCTTGTCCACCCCTTTCCCCCTCTTGGTCGCCCTAAGCCTTGGTGGGGGTAGGGCTGCCCCCTCCCCCTATATAAATGCCCCCCTTGGACGAGGAGAGACACACCAATGCCACAAGTTGGGAGCGCTCCTTCCTCCTCTATGTGCCCCCCTCTCTCTCCACTTCTCCTTCCCGTGTGGCTCCCTGAAGGGATGTGTAGGAACGAAGGTCAACTCCACCGCTGCACGTTGTTGTGTTGCGGCAATTCCGGGTCTAATGATCCAAACCGATCTACTTCTGCAATCTCGAATGGATCAGAGATCTGGAGGTCATCATCATTCATCGTATGTGTATGATTACTATGAGGTGCTGCCACTTGTGGCACTAAGTCGTTGTGTCGGTGTTGTCGCAACATCAGGATCTACATGACCTTGAGTTAGGCTATGTCGCTTCATCATCAATGCGTGTGCGAGAGTATAATGCCCGCGCTTCGGTCTACGAGGGTACATCACTGAATCTCCTTTAATCCTTACAGCATTACTAATAGATAGACCTTGGGCATTCGGGTTTCGTGTAGCTAGATTTTTTTGTTTTTAGCCTCGATCCCCAACAGTGGTATTAGATCCAGGTCTATGCATAGTATTCTTGTATAGTTAGAACACATTGTGATATGTGGGCATTGATTTCCAAATTGTTACCCGCCCATGTGCACTTTCTTATATTTGTGGCATAGTTGGATCGGACCGACTTTAAGTGTACTCTTATAGGAGACTGGTTCCACAACTGACATACGGCTTGCACCGTATAAGTGGCTGGCGGGTGTCTGTTTCTCCAACTATAGTAGATATGGCGCTTGCAATGGACGGCCCTTAACGGGATTAAAAGAAATAATTGGTTAATCAATGTTGTGTCTTCATGTTCGTAGGTAATAAATAGTTCTTGTGCGAAAGCCCTAGAATCCACGTAGAACTTGGAAAAGGATAAAAGTAGAAGCGTCTAACTTTGTTTTGTAGTGGGGCGTGCGATGTGATATGGTCGATACGGTAAGTTATATTGTACTAATTGTAGCTTCACGACAATGGCACTGTGGACTCGGCGCCGTACCGGTGGTAAGATGGAGATCATGCCGGATCGCTCGATGGAGATCAAGCGCGTCGATGAAGAACCATATCATACCATGCATTATTTACATTAGATGTTTTATGTGTGAATCTTGTTTGTTCTAATATTTAGATTCATGACGGTATCTTAAAATTACACAATCCCAAATAAAACACCAAATAATTGCGTTCTCCCTTATGTGTGCCGCACCAAGAAACTTCGTCGTTATGAAGCCGACCATGACGATCGGGAGCTAGACATATATACTTTCGTATACAGTGAGGGTTAGAAGCCATGTATGTGCCACATAGTACACTAAGGTTAATTTGGCGAGTCTAGCATGTTCAGACATGGCCTCGGAACACGAAGACCGAAAGGTTGAGCATGGGTCACATGGATGATGTGATTGACACTGCGTTGTCAACCTTTTAAATTATATCGCCAGCCGTGATGATGAAGGGTAGTGTAGTGGATGAAGGTCGTGTAATCACTTGAACAGTTTTAGGGATGTTGTTCGAAGTGGGAGCTCATTGTAATTTGGGCTCATCTTATGAACTTAGTATTTATATCTATGCAAATTTGTGTAGATGAATGTCCACATCCATCTTAGTCCTTTTATGCATGAAGACCAACTTAAGTGATGGGTCAAACTTTATCGATCGGTACCAACGCTTGAGAGATATCCTCAATAGTAATGACTTGTTCTAAGTGATACACGGACCATTAGGAGAGGCATCTAGGGACTCCACAAGTGAGAATGATAATGATGATTATCGAGATCATGATGACAATTCCATACAAGTATGAAACCCATGCTTCATACCATGGATTTATGAAGTGTCATTGCATGGACAGGTTCTTTTCAATTAAGTTTTATGATAACACCTTCTTAGAAAGTCACTTGTCAACCATGCATAAGGATTCATGGGTGTCCCACCAACTAGGACTACTGGATGACAAATGAAACTACGATAGATGGGGTGTTGTGTTGACTCCCTCCCCCTATAATGATTTTGTCACAAGTTGTGCCATGCAAGAGAATCATTCACCTTCCATGGATTCCTATCTCGACTGAGAACTGTGAAAGTATAGACAATAGGAGTGGAAATCGTCAAACCCAAAATGTATATTTTATATACAAGTTGTAAATGTTTCATGTTAAACACTTATAGCAGATTTTGTGTATTTGATACAAATTTCTATTTTATTTGAAAACAAGACCTTCAGCGTAAGAATTATGTGAAGGAGTTTATGACGCGTATTAATGGCAAGAAAGATGTTGATGGCCATGAGCGTTATACCTCCATATTTATTATTAGGATTAGTGATAGAATAAATTTTGTATTCGATAATCATTGAGGACCTTATTTGTGTGTCTTGCTTTTAAGGATACAAAGTTATGGTCATATAATGATTATGAATGTATTATTCTTGTTTATCCTTGATAATTATTTAATGAGAATTTATAAACATTAAACATTAATTATCCAATCTAAATAGTGACTTCATATTAAATGACACTACTATTTAAAAGTCATACTTTATGATTAAGTACATGTGAATTTTCATGTTAATGAAATATGTATTGTTTCTAGATGTTTGATCTTTATACAATACGAATCATGTTTCGTTTGAAAAATTGACTCGAACTCTGTGTTATGGAGGGGATGCCTAATTGGTGAGATCATTGAGATGATTTCAACATAGGAAAATGAATGTACTTTAAATCGTTAAGTATTATACATGTCGATGTATAGTATTCATACAAGTAGTGGATATCATTATTTCACATTCTTAATTTAGAAATCCAAAGTAAATATTTGTATTTACGGGATTTTGAAACCATTTGATGTGTTCAAATGATTTTGGAAATGAAGAAAGCGTCATAATTAAGTCCCTATGATTTTGATCAAAGCGACGATATTATAAGTTGTGATTTTGGTGTAAGAATTTGTAGAAGTAGTTCTAATAATTAAATGCCTAGAACACTTCAACATCTTGATGTGTGTTTTAAATCATAACGTGTTGGATAATATGTGATGCTAAATTTTCTCCTATAGGGTTAGATTTATCTTTAATAGCGGTGCATTAAAATAGCAAACACTCAATTTTAATAAATAGGAAACCATAGAAATAATACTATATGACTTATAGTATAAATCATAGAAATTTCTGAGTTATAAATGATAATTCGAAATTATTATGAATAAATCTTTATAGTGTGCCCTTATGTGTAATACGTACATGTCTTCCATGAACCAAAAGTGCAATATTGTATTGCAAAGTTTTGGTGCACTCTAGAGAAAGAGTATTCTCGTCAAGGGTGTTAAAAGGAAGAAAACAAAGGACTAAAATAAATTTATTGAATTTATCTCGATAATGTCAGAATAGCGCAACATAATTTGTTCTAGAGCGAAGGTCTACATTAGAAGAAAGAAAATTAATGATG
This sequence comes from Avena eriantha, assembly GCA_910589775.1. Lineage (NCBI taxonomy): Eukaryota > Viridiplantae > Streptophyta > Magnoliopsida > Poales > Poaceae > Avena > Avena eriantha. The sequence continues at coordinate 545,415,742 of OU342743.1, forward strand.
ATGATTATATCATTTTCAATGAAAGTCCTTTATTGAAGAAAATTGGATTCATGAATAATTTTGTGCCTAATCGCAAAGTATAATTCATGATTTACTTGTCGTTTTATTGGAACAAGACATACCTACAAACTGTGAAGATAAGATGGTGGACCTAAATGCGAGAAATTACTTGGAGTCATGAAATCCTAAGTTAAATTTAAGATTGCAAAGTAGGAGTACTTGATCTTATTAAATAAAGTGTTACTTAATATTCCCAATAAATACAAGATTATAAGGAAGAAATGAAACTTCAAAAGAAGGACATAAAAGCTCGATTTATCGCAAAATGGTGTTTCTGACAAATTCAATAAGTTGACTACAACATGTAGTGATGCTTAAAGTCTTTTAGGTAATTAAAACCATTAGGTTGTCAAAATTGCAAGTTCTTAAAATTCGTTTAAGTAGAGGAAAAGTTTTGAAAAACCATTTGGAAACTGATATCTCACAACTAGGAAATCTCGGTTTGATGCATGATCAAAGGATTTTGCAATTGTCCAAAAATATTGAGAAGACCTATTTACATTAAACTAAGTGGGAGTTAAATTGAATAGTTACATGATCATTATATGTAGACGACATATTTTGAGTGGGAGCTATGAGAACTTTCTAGTCTTATATGTGATTGACATATTTTAGTGGGAGCTATGACAACATTCTTATATGTAAATGACATATTATGAATGAAAAGGTGGTATTGAAAAATATTAATAAATGGTATTAATAGAAGGAAAAATTGATGTCTATTGAGATAGGTTGATGTGTTTAATAAAACTTTAAGTCGAAATGTTTTCTTACTCAAAATTCTGAACAAGTCCAGAATGGAACATGTCAGAGAGGAAGCTCTTGAATGACTGAATGGCTTGGTAAAACATTGAGTTGGAACTCACTACTATAATAGTGGTTGATAGATGTGCCACTTTCAGTACGTCATCTAAAACCATGTTATGTACAGGACATAATGTGACCTGAGTTCTTAGTTAAAGCACATGTTCTAGAATGATTTGAGAATCATTCAACAAAGGATAAGTTTGTCCCAAATGTTTTAGGTAGAACCGATGACATATTTCTAAAAATAAAATAACCTTGGCCGCAAGTGCGAGTTTTACTGAGTTTGCAAAATTGGAAGATAAAAGACTTAGATAAATGGAAGCGTGGTTACACATCAAAGTTGCACTTTGAATTTTCGATTGAATCTACATAAATTGAAAATTCAGAAGCTACTTGGAAAGTGGCAAGTATCGTGGATTGGAAAGTTTGTCTTCTAGATGAGTGTGTTTCTAGCATGCATGGCTATGTGAAAGTTCCACTTGATTGAGCAAATGCCCTTGCAAATGCTAGAATACAAAGTCTCACTCTTCTACCAAACATATATTTTAATGATATCATTTGCTGATGGAATAATGTCAAATTGGGTGACAAGTTGCAAAGAATATAAAAGGTCTGAGTTATACAGATCATTAAAACAACCGCTCTCATGAGCAAGGGTGATCAAGGACACATATGTCTAATATGGTGTCATGATTAGTAACAAAATGTGACCGTATTATTTGTACTCTAGTACAAGTGGGGGACTGAAGGATATATGCCCCAGAGAAAAATAATAAATTGTTTATTTTCATATATCATTAGTTCATAATAAGTTTAATATTGTGCTTTAACTGTGTTAGTTGGAAACATTGATACACGTGTGGTATTGAACAACCAGAGACCCTAGTATACCTCTAATACTAGCTCATTAGTCAACTGATGATCGAGGTTTCTGCATCATGTGACATTTATGTCAATTGACAATGAGGATCGTGCCATTAGGTAAATGCCATGATGGACATAGCCAATATTAGTATGGTAACACGATCATGTCACAATGTTCATGTTGCGATAATAAAAAAACATTGTAACCTAATCCTTAAACTGTGAGATCATATCTAATCACTACTTCCGGTGGCTATTTTGATTGCATCAACCGCCACTCGGTAAAACAACAACTGAAAAGGTGTCTTGAGGTATTCCAGTGGAGTATGTTGAGGCATATGCATCAAGAGAGGGATTTGTTCTTTCGTGTGATGGGAAGATACTCTGGGCCCACTGGTGAGATCACATCTAATGTTGCAACATGTGACTAGGTCACAAGGATGGAATATCTGAGAACGAGTAAATAGCAATGTAGGTAACGAGATTAAACTAGGTATGATGATACCAATGACCAGATCTTGGATATTGCAAGTATCACAGAAACAAAGGGAATAGGATATCAATGTTTACAATTCAACGACAAAAGATCTTTGTGAATGCACAAGGGTCATTATGGACATCCCGGTCCTGCTAATGATCATTCACCACAAAGGTGTCTCGGTGATGTCTAGAGTATTCTCGAACCATAGGGTAATACACTTAAGGATTCTATGATGTTGCAAGATGGTTTTGCTACATTCAGAATTATCGGAGTATTGACAAGAGAGAGACGGAAAAGTTCCGTGAAGGTCCAAAAGTTGTTTGGAGGGTTCCGGAAGGTGTTCCGGAGTAAAAGGGAATTAAGTAATATGTAATTAATATTAATTAATTGAATTAATATTAAATATGTCAACACCCGGATTTTTAATCCCAGATGCCTGTTATGCCATACCTCGCAATCCTAGGATTACCATTTTTGCGAGACATAACAGATTGGATATCACAGTACATCATCCATTACAAACCATAAATAAGGTCTTACACAAATAAGGATCTCATGATCCAGTCTTAATACAACAAGAAGCGGAATAAAAGATAAGTGTAGAAGTGGGGTCCATCTTCAGGGGCATAGGCAATGCTGACGAAGGCAGATAGTCCTAGTTATCATAGCCGTCCTGCTGACCGTCATCTTGGTAGTCTCCTTCATAGTCTGGTCATAGGAATAGCCAGGGACAAAATCCATGAGTACACAATCACCAAAAAATACTTAACTAGTCTACTTAGCACACTAAGGCACACATTTTAATGATCTATTATCATCACAAGCATCACAAGGTTTAATTTACTAGCTTTATCTTTTTTATTTGAGAAAAGTAATTTCTACTCATTGAAAATAACTAAGATTTAATATTCACCAATTAAAATATGGGATCATATGGACACATGTCATCACCACATATTCTAACATGTGGGAATGTGATTTAAGGGTTGGATCACATTTAAATAGGTTTAAGTTTAATAATTAATGATTTAAAGTGACTAGAAATGCCTATATTGCATTATTTTGGTACTAGTCCAAAATCACTGCATGTAAACCTTAATATTATTACATATTCAGATAGGTATGGTTAAATGTGATTTTTGAGAGTTGGAATCAACTCAAAAGCTATGATGGTTGATTTTATAAAAATGTTTGAGTGTGCAAAAGCTTCTGTCTTGTTATTTTTACTAGGAGATATCTCTAACTCTAAATGAATTAAATCCAACGGGCTTGGATAGATCTTTTCAGAAGCTTTCCAACACAATTGGAATCACTCCATTTGAATTTGTAAATCTCTCTGAAATGATTTTCAAACTAGGGGACAGAACTAAGTTCAAACTTAAATAGAAAAACCTAAATTTGAATTCGTGGGCTAGCGCGGGAAGGAAAATGGGCCGGTCCAGTGGCACTCCGTGGCGCAGAGAACAGCTAACAGGGGGTCCACATGTCAGCGGCTCTTTAAACGTGAAGCGGTACGGGGCAACGTGGACCGTGCGATTAAAAGTGAGATCTACGCCTGAGGAGCGTCGTCTCCGACGAACAGGTCGATGGCGAGAACTAACCCTATCGGCTCGGTGGGGGTGCACAGGGGGCATACCAGGCCTCCAGCTACTGCGGTGATGGGGGCGATCGAACGTGCTATCGACGGTGGACTCAGGCGTGGTCGCGGCAGCTCCTGGGGTGGACGAAATCGACGGCGCCTTCTCCTCCTCTACAGCGGGCTCCTCTGGCTAAATTCCGGCGAACTATGGCTCGAGCAGCTCCGCCGAGAGGTGGGGAAGGATCAGTGATGAGAGGGGAGTGGAATGGTGTGAGTAGTTTGTGCTGGGGAGGGCTCCTTTTATAGGGCGACGAGGGGACCGAGCGGCACGACGGCGAGCTCGTCGGTGACGCTGATACAGGCTGATAGAGGCCTGGGCGGCGTAGGCGGGCAGTGGCCTGCTTCCTGGCGGTCTTCTACGGCTTGAATGCGCGGCTAGGGGCGGTGGCGTTTGGTCGGAAGCGTCCCGCGCTCTAGGAGACAGAGGCGATGGTCGACGCGGTGCACGGTGACAGTGGGTCGCGCGGCGGCGCACGGTCATGTCTGGTAGGGTGCTGGGGTCGAGGCGGTGCAGCGTGCGGGATTTTGTGTCAAGTGGCGGTCTGTTGCGTGCTGGCGACGATCGTGCTCTGGCGCGCACTGAGCACGGCGCAGAGAGAATGGGCGGCGGTGCTGGGGTGTGGTCCAGGGCCTGGGGTGATCGAGGGGTGGACAGGGGGCGACGGTAGCGTTAGGCGGAGCTAGTGGTGGCGCTGGAATGGCGCGGCATGGTCTGTGGCGCTCTGTCCATGATTGGCCGGCGGCGACCACGAAGTGGCGGCGCTCCACTGCTGCTGCGGCTTAGGGGTAGGCCGGTGAGGGTCTGGTTGGACTCAGGGGGGACAAGAGTGATCAATGCAGCTCTAATTACTCGACAATGTTTGATCAAAAGAGTAGAAGTTAGGCTAAGTTTGATACTGTCTGCAAGGTGTTTGTAGAAATGGCCGCCAGAATTCATGTTTTGAATTTTTAGATGATTTTTGGTGGAGTTGCTAGGCACATGCTTAAGCCTCTGTTGTTGCTTGGGTTTTGAAAATGGAGCTCATTTGAGTGGTTTTTGAATAAGTGGGATCTTGATATATACACCAGATTCAATTTTCAAATGCCATTTAAAATTAGTGTTTGCAAGTTTTTGGTAGATCACAAAGTGGGCCTTGGTACACTACTACATGTACTAGCAAGGGGTGCAAATATCGACATCTGTCTCTGTTAGGTTTTGAGTTCTAGGAATAACCAAAGTAGGCATGGTAGTTAAAATGGCACAAATGAGCATTTCTTTCTTTTATTCATTTTGATTTGTTTTTCTTTGGGATTTGTTTGGGAATGATCTATATGATGTTTATTTCACCTAAGAATCATTTTACAAGCAATGGATCACTTAATCAAGGTAATTAAAATCAACTCCTAATTTAAATGCACACACATATGAATGCTTTAATAATTTTAATTGGAAAAGTTTTTGTTAACTCTAAATTTGATGATTTGAATCTTGATCACTTGCATTAGAGTTTTGGGATGTTACAAACCTTCCCCCCTTAAACAAAATCTCGTCCTAAGATTTTACGAAAGAAAACTAGGAACTAAAGAGGTCTAGGAACTCTGTCCTAATGTAATCTTCTCGCTCCCAAGTGGCTTCCTCTTCGGTATGGTTGCTCCATTGAATCTTGATAAATTTGATACTTCTGGTCCTGGTGGTTCTGTAAGCTTCCTCCAAGATACGGATGGGCACTTCACGATATGTCAGGTCCTTGTTGATCTCCATAGCACTGTGATCGATGTTCTTGAAAACTTCAGTCTTCTCTAGCAGTTCTAGGCATTTGCGAAGTAACGAGATATGGAACACATATGGATGGCTGAAATCTCTTCAGGTAGTTCCAGTTGATACGATACTTCTCCTCTACGGTTCAGAATCTTGAAGGGTCCGATATATCTGGGGGCTAAATTTCCTTTCAGACTAAAGCGTTGGGTTCCCTTCAATGGAGAAACCTTGAGATATAGAAAATCTCCAACATTGAAAGTCAGGTCTCTCCTTCTCTTGTCAGCATAACTCTTCTGTCTAGACTGAGCGGTCTTGAGGTGCTCACGAACTTTTTGCACCTTTTCTTCGGCTTCTCGGATAATGTCGGGTCCAAAGATCTGACTCTCTCCTACTTGCGACCAATTAAGGGGGTACGACACTTCCTTCCGTATAGGAACTCAAATGGTGCCATTTGCAAACTAGCTTGATAACTATTGTTATATGAGAATTCTGCGAAAGGCAGACAGTCTTCCCATTTTGATCCGTACTCCAACACACAAGCTCTCAACATATCTTCTAGGATTTGGTTAACTCTCTCAGTCTGTCCATCAGTTTGCGGGTGATAAGCGGTGCTGAAATTCAACTTGGTTTCCAATCCTTCCTGGACTTTCTGCCAAAATCTCGAGGTAAACTGGGTTCCTCGATCTGATACTATGGTCTTGGGGGTTCCATGCAGACTAACAATCCTAGCAATATACAGCTCTGCTAGCTTCGAACTCTGGTAGGTTGTCTTGACAAGTGTGAACTGAGCTACCTTGGACAGTCTATCAATTATGACCCAGATTGAGTCATTTCCCCTACTAGAAGTAGGCAAACCGGTGATAAAGTCCATTCTGACGGAATCCCATTTTGATTCCGGAATCTCCAATGGTTGCAATAGTCCTGCGGGTTTCTGATGCTCTGCTTTGACTCTTTGACAGATGTCACACTTGGCGATGTAGCTTCCAATTTTTCTCTTCATCTTGTGCCACCAAAATTGCTCTTTCAAATCTTGATACATATTTGTTCCTCCGGGGTGGATAGAATAGAGAGTGTCATGAGCTTCTTGCATGATAACCTGTTTCAGCTCTGAATCTGCTGGCACACAGATATGACCTTTGTACCACATAACTCCTTCTTCGTCTTCTATGAGTCTAGGTACCTTTCATATACCAATACGATGTTTGATTCCGTCGATACTTTCATTTCCCTTCTGGGCTTCCTTGATTTGACTAATCAAAGTAGGTTGAAGTTCAATGCTAGCTAAGAATCCTTTGCTAACTATCTCAGTTCTAAACTGCTCCAACTCCTCATGCAAACTTGGCTGCTTCTCCTTGATCATGGTGTTTAACCTACACGGCAATCTGCTAAGAGCATCCGCTACCACATTGGCTTTGCCGGGGTGATAGTGAATGTCAAGGTCATAATCCTTGATTAACTCTATCCATCTCCTTTGCCTCATATTCAGCTCCTTCTGAGTGAAAATATACTTCAAGCTCTTGTGATCTGAGTAAATCTCACAGCGATTACCCATAAGGTAATGACGCCATGTCTTCAATGCCAAAACTACGGCAGCTAATTCAAGATCATGGGTCGGATAGTTCTGCTCATGTCGCTTCAGTTGTCGAGACAGATAAGCGATGACTTTACCTTCTTTCATCAATACACATCCGAGACCAATCTTGGATGCATCACAATACACATCAAACGGCTTCTTGATATCTGGCATGATCAATATTTGGGCTGATATCAATCTCTTCTTCAGTTCTTGGAAACTGGTTTCACATTTGTCAGTCCATTCAAACCTCTTGTCCTTCTTTAGCAATTGGGTCATTGGTCTAGCGATGCTAGAGAATCCTTCTACGAAGTTGCGGTAATATCCCGCTAATCCGAGAAATGCACGGACTTGGGTTTGAGTGGTTGGGGCTTCCCATTCTTCGACATCTTTGATCTTGGCGGGATCAATAGAGACTCCTCCGGCAGACACAATATGTCCTAGGAATCCTACTTCTTTCAGCCAAAACTCACACTTGCTGAACTTGGCATATAACCGATGCTCTCTCAAGGTTTCTAGGATGATTCTCAGATGTTGCTCATGCTCTTCTTCTGACTTTGAGTAGATAAGAATATCGTTGATAAACACAATGACAAACTTATCTAAGAAATTCATAAAGATCTTATTCATGAGATTCATGAAATAAGCGGGGCCATTGGTTAATCCAAAAGACATAACCGTATACTTGTATAAACCATAGCAAGTAGTAAAGGCGGTCTTCGGAATATTCGTTGCACGAATCTTAAGTTGGTGATAACCAGTCCTAAGATCAATCTTTGAGAATACCTGAGCTCCAGTCAAATGATCAAAGAGATCCTCTATCTTTGGCAAGGGGTACTTGTTTTTTATGGTGACGTCATTCAGCTTTTTGTAATCTGTACACAAACGGTTGCCTCCATCTTTCTTGTCAACGAATAACACTGGTGATCTCCATGGCGATGCGTTGGGTTGAATCAAGCTTGTTGCTAACATAGCATCCAACTGCTTTTTCAACTCTACTAACTCTGAGGGGTTCATGCTATAGGGTCTCTAGGCTATGGGTCTGGTTCCGGGGATTAGTTCGATAATGAACTCAATATCCCTATCCGGGGGCATACCTGGCAATTCATTTGGGAATATGTCGGGGTATTCACAGACTACTCGGACTTGGTCTATGGTGGGCAGGGCTAGACTCTTGTTGCACTTGAATTGACGAGGTAAGGTTTCAGATATATGCTCTACAGTGATTCCAGAGTTACTGGTCATGGTGATGGCTTTCTTAGCACAGTCTATCAGTCCTTTATGCCTTGACATCCAGTCCATACCTAGTACTACTTCCAGTCCATTGGTTTCGAGTATGATTAGGTTGGCATAAAAATCTATCCCATGTATTCTGATAGGCACAACTTTGCAAATTTTTCTAGCTTTTGTAGTTGAACCAGGGATTTGAACTATCATGACATGCTTCAAGTTGGTTGGGTGAATCTTACTAGTGCATGCAAATTCTTCAGTGACAAATGAATGTGATGCTCCCGAATCAAACAATACCCTTGCTAAAACTGAGTTGACAGAAAACATACCCAGCACTACATCTAGCGCTTCTTGGGATTCCTCCGTGTTCATGTGGAAGAGACAGCCGTTGCGGTTGTGAGGGTTCCCTGGGGCAAACCTTCTCCCTGGTTGAACATGACGCTGCTGTTGAGCTAGGGCATTCACATTGGCAGTGGTAGCAGTCTTCTTGGGACACTCATTGGAATAGTGGCCCTTCACTCCACACTCGAAACAAGTGATCTGGGACTTGTCTTTTGCTGCGACAGGCACAACATTGCTGCCAGTTCTGGGTGCAGTGTTGTTGTTGTTGTTGCTCTTGGGAGGGGCACGGCTGAAATTGCTGGTGTTACCGGAGTTGTTGTTCTTTCCTCCGGACTTCACATTGCCTCCTCTACGGTTGGGGTAGTTTGGGCGAGACATTGGAGGTCGGTTGTTTCTAGGTGCATATCCTGGTGAGGGGTTGGGACGGTACTTCTGGTGACTGCTGGATCCAGATTGTTGCATCATACGACGCTTGCGGTTGTCGTTTGCCTGGTTAATCTTCCCTTCCATCTGAATGGCAGAGTCGACTAGATCTTTGAGATCCTCGAAGCGGATGTTGACGAGGATAGTCTACATCTCGTCTTGCAGTCCGTTCAGGAATCTCTCCTTCTTCTTGGCCTCCGTGCTTATCTCATCAGGGGCGTACCTTGCAAGCGACAGGAACCTGTCACGGTACTCCACCATAGTCATTCTGCCTTGCTTCAAGTCACGGAACTCATCCCTCATTCTGGTGAGTAGACCCTGCGGCACGTGGGTGCGGCTGAACTTGAGTTTGAAGGCTTCCTAGGTCATCACTTGACCATGGTTCATGTTACGGATACTAGTCCACCAAGATCTTGCATCTCCTGCCAGATAGTGGGTGGCGAAGAGAACTTTCTCGTTGTCATCAACTCCTGCTACTTCTAAGTTGTTTTCCATTGTCTGTAACCAGTCGTCAGCATTTAGTGGGTTTTCAGCCTGGTTAAAGATTGGGGGATTGGTATTCTGAAAGTTTTTGAGTTTGGATCTATGATGATCCTGATTTCCATGCCCTTGGTTGTTTTGGGCCATCTGAGCTATCTACTGCAATGTTGATAAGTTGGCCTGGCGCTCTGCCCTGCTTGCTTCACGGTCTGCAACTAACATCTGCATAATCTGCAGCATTGGGTCTTTCGATGAGATGCTCCCTCCTGGGTTTCCACGAGTCATCTGAAGATTGAGGTAGATAAAGGGGTAAGAGGAAAATTTCTAAGGTTCATGGTTTTGGTTTCAAAGCTAAAACTTTGAGTTTGACTCAGGTTTTGCAACTAACTCCATTTCATTCACTCAAACAAGCACACGATACAAACACACACACACCACAACAAGGAAAACAGATGGTTTTAAGAACCATTCTGCAAACTACGATACATTGGGACCGATACATCTCATGCTACGACAGTGCTCTAGTGGATCTACTCATCGTCGATGAAGTCAGAGTCCTCATCGTAAGTGTAGAAGTCCACGGCATCCTCCTCCAGAAAGTCATCATCATTGCTGAGGTAAGAATCCATGTCTCCCTGGATGTCTTCACCCTCCTCTTCTTCCTCCTTTACTGCAAGCTGAGATTCTTGCTCCTTGACGGTCTTCTCGAGGTCGGCCACCTTCTTGCGAAGACGGGCGATGGTGAGATCCTTCTTTTCGCGCTAGAGGCGAAGAGACTGACGGTCCTTGACAAGCAGTAAGAAAGTCTGGGCCTTCTGGTCGGCAATGGCACGGTTGTGGTTGGCAAACTCCCTAGAATTGTCCAATTCCTTCTGGCGATTGTACAGCAGGAAGTCAAGGTTCTCCACTTGATGCTTCAACTCCGGGTGACTTGGCATCTCCATTGGCATTCCCATGAAGTCACGTCTTGCATAGTGAGCAAAACGGGTTCCTTGGATCTGGTTGACACTGAGGGCACATAGACGTGCGAGAGCTTCATGCATTACCCTGGCTAATCCATCTAGCCAGTTGTTCTCTCTCACGGAGAACTGAATTCTCCCAGACGTTGGTGCTTCTATGCTTCCTCTAAGATCAGCGGTGACTAGCCACTGTAAATCTCCTCCTGGGGGTCCTGGAAGTTGATCTCCAAGAAACTCCAGATGTGGGCGTCCCAGTAACTCCGATAGTGAATCTAGGTCCCTCTCGAAGATCAGCTGGCCTCCATTGCCCAACTGGTAGAACTTGCTGAACTGAGTCTCCATCTACAAGAATTAAGGATGAGGAAATTAGTGAAGTGATCAAGTGTGTCGAATTTTATGTGGTGATGTAAGAATTGGAGGAACATGAATTTTTGAGAAAGGATGAATTCCCAAGGGTAAGAGAGGAGATAGTTTTTCATAAATACTCACTTTGGTTTTGAAATTAAGTTTTTGTTCGGACGTCCATTCTAACTAGGGTCTCCTATGGTCAGGATGGCTCTGATACCAACTTGTCAACACCCGGATTTTTAATCCCAGATGCATGGTATGCCATACCTGACAATCCCAGGATTACCATTTTTGCGAGCCATAACAGATTGTATATCACAGTACATCATCCATTAAAAACCATAAATAAGGTCTTACACAAATAAGGATCTCATGATCCAGTCTTAATACAACAAGCAGCGGAATAAAAGATAAGCGTAGTGGTGGGGTCCATCTTCAGGGGCACGGGCAATGCTGACGAAGGCAGATAGTCCTAGTTATCATAGCCGTCATGCCGACCGTCATCTTGGTAGTCTCCTTCATAGTCTGGCCATAGGAATAGCCAGGGACAAAAGCCATGAGTACTCTTTAAGTACTCGCAAACTACCAGTAACAAGATAGTGCTATGGGCAAATGCTAACTCTATGTTTATTTGTAAAGTTAAGTTTGAAACATAGGCTGAGTTCAGAAACAAAGAAAGATAAAATAAAGTTCTACAATCACTTAAGTTGGGAAGCTAGGGTCATAATCACAACCCTGTTGTGGTTAAGTCAAGATTCATCATTCATTTCATAAGTTATTTTGAAAACATCTGACAACGAAACAGTATGGCCACTCCAACTGTCCATAACCGCGGACGCGGCTATTCGAGTAGTTTGACACTCTGCAGAGGTGGTACACTTTCACCACAAGATTCGATACATCTGTCAGGGATAACCCTGAATCATCATACTTAGTATCCAGATAATCAAACATAACCTTTCCTTTACACACCCTAGTATAAGCACATCTCCTATGAGCATGGCCTCCCAACCATGACCATCTGTCATCTTGGGCACTCCATAGGTGGATAGCATTGAGATAGCCTCAGCTCAAACCTCTCCCGTGAGGGAACTAATACTAATGCATACAAATTTCCAGCTAAGCCTTACCCAATTCAGGTATTGTGGTTGTATGGTAAAATTGGAATGGTATCGCATCCGAATCCAACCATCAGTTTTTGTAAAAGGGTTAAGGCTCATGCCTCAACATTTTCATCACCATAAACCATTTGTGTTTCTCAACACATGTCAAAACATATCAATAGAATGACTCATCATTCCAAGGTTTTCTCAATTCATTTTCACCAAGTATTCCCATCTAAAAGTGACTCAAGTTTTGATCTAGCTCTAATCTACTAAGTTAAGAGCATTCACTAAGGTGGGATGATAGGATCAATCTCATGCCATAGAATGACATCTAAGGTTATCTTGATAGGTCAAGTTTTATACTTTTTATGCTACCTTCAAAACAAGTAAGGGACTTTGGTAAAGTAAAGAAAGTAAAAGCTTGAAAGTAAACTTGGAATAGGTACTAGTCAAAGTGGTATAACCAAAGCATGCCTAGTGCATCTTGCTCAGATTATCTAGCTTAATTCTATCTTGCTAAGCATTATACTTTCAAGTGTTAGCTTGCCTTGGTTGGTGCAGTGGTTAAAGTTTTCTTCCTCCTCTTGATAGCACTTCGCCTCCTCGAAAGCTTGGTCAGTACTATCGTCTATAAATACATACAGAGTACACAATCACCAAACAATACTTAACTAGTCTACTTAGCACACTAAGGCACACATTTTAATGATCTATTATCATCACAAGCATCACAATGTTTAATTTACTAGCTTTATCCTTTTTATTTGACAAAAGTAATTTCTACTCATTGAAAATAACTAAGATTTAATATTCACCAATTAAAATATGGGATCATATGGACACATGTCATCACCACATATTCTAACATGTGGGAATGTGATTTAAGGGTTGGATCACATTTAAATAGGTTTAAGTTTAATAATTAATGATTTAAAGTGACTAGAAATGCCTATATAGCATTATTTTGGTACTAGTCCAAAGTCACTGCATGTAAACCTTAATATTATTACATATTCAGATAGGTATGGTTAAATTTGATTTTTGAGAGTTGGAATAACCTCAAAAGCTATGATGGTTGATTTTATAAAAATGTTTGAGTGTGCAAAAGCTTCTGTCTTGTTATTTTTCCTAGGAGAGATCTCTAACTCTAAATGAATTAAATCCAACGGGCTTCGATAGATCCTTTCAGAAGCTTTCCAACACAATTGGAATCACTCCATTTGGATTTGTAAATCTCTCTGAAATGATTTTCAAACTAGGGGACAGAACTAAGTTCAAACTTAAATAGAAAAACCTAAATTTGAATTCGTGGGCTAGCGCGGGAATGAAAATGGGCTGGCCCAGTGGCACTCCGCGGCACAAAGAACAGCTGACAGGGGGTCCACATGTCAGCGGCTCTTTAAACGTGAAGCGCTACGGGGCAACGTGGACCGTGCGATTAAAAGTGAGATCTACGGCTGAGGAGCGTCGTCTCCGGCGAACATGTCGCCGGCGATAACTAACCCTAGCGGCTCGGTGGGGGTGCACAGGGGGCATACCAGGGCTCCAGCTACTGCGGTGATGGGGGCGATCGAAGTGCTATCGACGGCAGACTCAGGCGTGGTCACGGCAGCTCCTGGGGTGCACGAAATCGACGGCGCCTTCTCCTCCTCTGCAGCGGGCTCCTCCGGCTAAATTTCGGCGAACTATGGCTCCAGCGAGTTGGGAAAGGATCTATGATGAGAGGGGAGTGGAATGGTGTGAGTATTTTGTGCTGGGGAGGGCTCCTTTTATAGGACGACAAGGGGACCGATCGGCAGGATGGCGAGCTCGTCGGTGACGCTGATACAGGCTGCTAGAGGCATGGGCGGCATAGGCGGACGATGGACTGCTTCCTGGCGGTCTTCTACGGCTTGAATGCGCGGAGGGGCAGTGGCGTTTGGTCAGGAGCGTCCCGCGCTCTGGGAGACAGAGGCGGTGCTCGACGCGGCGCAAGGCGACTATGGGTCACGCGGCGGCGCACGACCGTGTCTGGCGGGGTGCTGGGGTCGAGGCGGAGCGGCGTGCAGGATTTTGTGTCAAGTGGTGGTCTGTTGCGTGCTGGCGACGATCGCGCTCTGGCGCGCACTGAGCACGGGGCAGAGAGAATGGGTGGCGGTGATGGGGTGTGGTCCAGGGCCTGGGGTGATCGAGTGGTGGATAGGGGCGGCGGTAGCATTAAGCGGAGCTAGTGGTTACGCTGGAATGGCGCGGCGTGGTCTGTGGCGCTCTGTCCACGATCGGCCGGCGGCGACCACAAAGTGGCGGCGCTCCACTGCTGCTGCGGCTTAGGGATAGGCCGGTGAGGGTGTGGTTGGACTCAGGAGGGACAAGAGTGATCAATGCAGCTCTAATTACTCGACAAGATTTGATCAAAACAGTAGAAGTTAGGCTAAGTTTGATTCTGTCTGCAAGGTGTTTGTAGAAATGGCCGCAAGAAATTAAGTTTTAAATTTTTAGATGAATTTTGGTGGAGTTTCTAGGCACATGCTTAAGCCTCTGTGGTTGCTTGGGTTTTGAAAATGGAGCTCATTTGAGTGCTTTTTGAATAAGTGGGATCTTGATACATACACTAGATTCAATTTTCAAATGCCATTTAAAATTAGTGTTTGCAAGTTTTTGGTAGATCACAAAGTGGGCCTTGGTACACTACTACATGTACTAGCAAGGGGTGCAAAAATCCACATTTGTCTCTGTTAGGTTTTGAGTTCTAGGAATAGCCAAAGTAGGCATGGTAGTTAAAATGGCACAAATGACCATTTCTTTATTTTATTCATTTTGATTTGTTTTTCTTTGGGATTTGTTTGGGAATGATCTAGATGATGTTTATTTCACCTAAGAATCATTTTACAAGCAAAGAATCATTCAATCAACTCCTAATTTAAATGCACACACATATGAATGCTTTAATAATTTTAATTGGAAAAGTTTTTATTAACTCTAAATTTGATGATTTGAATCTTGATCACTTGGATTAGAGTTTTGGGATGTTACAAAATATATGATTTATTTAATTAATAAAAGGCAGCCCACCTTGTTGGGACCCTCCCGGAGGTAAGCCCAACTAGGCCTAGGAGCCCTCTTATTGGATATGGGTGTGGGAGCCCTAGGGTTTGATGGGTGGGCCGAATTGGGCCCATAGGGTGTGGTCGGTTAGGTAAACCCTAGACGCCGGCCCTAGGTACCCCTTGGACACCCCATGCCCCCTCTTTTCTGCCCTATGGTTGCCTTGGTGGGGGGTAAGGGTGCCCCTTCCCCCTATATAAAGCCCCCCTTTGGAGGAGGAGAGACACGCCAAGGCCACGAGTTGGGATCTCTCCTCCCTCCTCTATGTGCCTCCCCTCTCTCTCCACCTCTCCTTCTTGTGTGGATCCCTAAAGGGCTGCGTAGGAATGAAGGTCAACTCCATCGCTGCACGATGTCGTGCTACGGATATTCCGGATCTGATGATCCAAACGAATCTACTTCTGCAATCTCGACTGGATCAGATATTTGGAGGTCATCATCGTTCACCGTATGTGTATGAGTACTATGAGGTGCTTCCACTTGTGGCACTAAGTCGTTGCGTCATTTTTGTCGCAACATCAGGATCTACATGAATTTGAGGTCGTCTACGTTGCCTTCATCATCAACGCTTGTGCGGAAACGTAATGCCTGCGTTTCGGTCTATGAGGGTACATCACCGAATCTTGTTTAGTCGTTACAACATTACTAATTGATAGATCTTGGGCATTCAGGTTTCGTGTACCTAGATATTTTTTGTTTTTAGCCTCGATCCCCAACAAACATTGAATACTAACTATTTTGGAGTGGGTGTTCCACTTCCAAAACCAAAATGATCACCGTTTGGGTCAATCTAATTGACTTTAACTAGATGCTATTGGATATTGTCCCCGTGAATGAACGCGGTATCTCTCGAAGTAGGAAAATCAAACACTGTGGGCAGAACACGATCTCCACAAACCCTTGACGAGCTTGGCAAGGAACATCAGAAAACATGGCAGGAGACACAGAGAGTTCACCCAGGTTCATGTCACTGTGTGGTGTAAAACCCTACTCTTGCATGTCTAGATTGCTTATACTGCTTGGCGAGGTTTTTAGTACAAGGTGTTGATCAGGCAATCAGATCTAGGGTTCCTAGCTAGGAGGAAGCTTGGGTATCTCAGGTAGAAGGAGATGGGATCCCCTTCTATGGTGTTGTCCTGCCCCTTTTATAGGTTACCCGATCCTCTTCCTATGATATTGGCGGGAAGGGTTACCACATGGAGACAAGAGAGTGTACAGGTTGGCTAAAGTTACTTTTAACCATAGGCATGGTCCATGGAAGGGGTAGAGGCCTTCCTTGGCCCTTGCACCATAGGTGTAAGTTAGTAGTCCCATCCAACACCATCATAGGCCTCGCCTTCGCCTAGGGCATGGTCCTGCTTGGCATCCACCACTTGGGTGCTGCTTCTGAAATGCGCTTTATGTGATCCCCTGGCAAATGAAGTCTCGTCGAGAGAGTCTTGTCTTCACGATGGTCTTTAAGAGGCGCCACTTTGAGAGGAGGCCTCGCGGAGACTTCCATTGAGGCTCGTAGAGGATCACTCCTCAAGAAACGGCCAACTCCTCAAGGGCTTCCTCTATGGCACTATGGTGGCCCTGTGGGTAGGGCCCAGTAGTAGATGGACCATGGTACCCTAATTTCCACTGGCCCGACAATAGTCCCCATTTGCCTGGGTCACGTGCGCCTTGGAAATGAAGGACCAGGGGCCCTGAAAGATGATGGGCCCTTTTGTCTGCGCTTGGCGGTTGTGCCTGGGGAGTTCTATCCCTGATGTGAATACCAAATGGCAGGGGCGCCCTGAGATGTTGGATCTGGTAACCGCCACACTGATGGATGCTCCTCGATAACCACCTAGGGGTGCTTCAAATGGAGAGCCTGTAGTAGTGGGGTTTTCTCTTCTCATCTTCTCTGCCGCCATTTCTAGACTCCGAGCTAGCTCTCCACATTTTATTTATTTCTCCTACTTTGAGTGATGGCTCCCAAAAGGTAAAATCTCCCCAGAAAGTTGAGGATGAGGAGGAGGAGCCCGCAAAACTTTTTCCCGCACTCAGCGACTCGCGGATCCGCGCCCTAAGGGACCTCGTCAAGTACCAGCACTTGCTGGCCTGTGAATTCAATGAGCATGGGCCCACTAACATGGCACTATGGATCCTTTCAGAAGTCTGAGCTCCTTCCTATGGAGTGGTCAAATGAGGTGGAGGACTTCCGTCTGTGCTGGGTATGGGTAGCCACTCGCAAGGAGAACCGGTTGTTTGTGATTCCGTTGACGCCGGTGTTAAAGATCCCCTAGTGGAGAAGCGAATCCTTCACCAGTAGGGTGGCAGAGATAAACATGGAGAAAATTGAGGTCCTTCATGAGGGTGGCCTGGCATCAGATATGGTCATGAAGGCATATGTCCGATGGTGAATTGCGCCCCTCTAAGCCCATCAGTGTGACATGTGCGCCCATTTCAGCAAAGCTCACCTGATAAATCTGCAAGAGGGGCTCCTGGCGGAGTCCCTCGTCGATAAGGCGACAAAGGCCCTTCTCTCCGAGACGGGGGTGCTCTATTCCCCGACAATTTCTCCACTGGTGTACTGCTGGTGGCCAGAGGGAAGGAAGAGGTCCTCGAGGGAATGCCCCGCTTCGATGCTAAGGGGCTGCTTGCCGAGGATTAGGAGGTGCGGGATCCTATGGGACACAACGACCTTGCTGCTGAATCAGACCCTACGAGGCCGTGATGAGGGAGTTGATATGGTGAGAGGGAAGCCCTCGTCACAAACTTAGTTTGTGCAAAAGGGCGCCCGCTTCCTCTAGTGATGAGGAGGACATCAACAAATTCTGCATTGGGCCTTCCCAAAGTGTCCTCGAAGATGAGGACCTTGATGACCTTGTCGATCCCCACAAGAGGGAGGGATCCTTCGAGGATGAGGGCCTCCACGAGGAGGCCGCCACTACAGAGGGATGCCCGTGCCCCGCGAGGGGAGTGAAGTGGGGGTCTTGGGCGCCCAACGACAAGTAAGTTCCACTCCGATCCAAGGATCTATATACTCCCTTTGTCATACCCTTTTGACCTTGGTGGTGGTTTTCATGGAGCCCCCACATATGAAGAAGAAGATGACGAAGGACGGTAGTGCCGCTAAACCTGCTAAGGAAGACGCGTCATTCAATCCATGCCCTATCACTAGGGCCGATGGCATGGACGAGTCTATGGCCGCAAGGCGCTCGTAGAGGAGGAGGCAGCATTAGTTGAGCCTAGGGATGGCGCTGCTGACATGGAGATGGCATCAGCTACCTCAGCAGAACCATCACAGGTGGCTACTAGCAGGGATGACCACCGCGCCGCAAAGTGGGGCTCTCCAATTCCTACACAACCCTCGTCACTGTTAGCACCCATCATATTTGAGGCCCCAGAGGAGGCATACCCTGATGAAGCTGCGTGTGCCACAGGGAGCACCAAGGTCATGGAGGATGCTCCCTCTACGGGAGGTACATAGGCAACCTACAAGACCGACACTAATGGAGACGCTGTGTATGACGGATCCAATGCCCAAGTTGTCGAAGAGGTAGTCCTAGAGACAAAGCGTAGGGAAGGCGGTGCCTCTGAGGCGCTAATGCCAGGCAGGGCAACCTGGATCTTGAAGATGCGAGGGGCCCATGCGGCCCCACAAACTCTGTATCCACCGCCTTCAGGGCCGCCACCACGAGCCTTACCAAGGCGAGTGGGGACTTGTCTAGGGCAGAGGAGGAATTGGAAAATGAGCATGCTCGCCTCGATGAGGTGTCGTCCTGGCTTCACGATGCCGTGGAGGCCAGTCACAAAGTTGTGGGTCTCGCGTACCTTCATCGCGAGGAGTACAAGAAGGCCCTCGCAGAGGCAAAGAAGTGCAAGGAGGCACTTATTGCTCGCGAGGGGAACGTCGCCCAATGCGAGAGGGAGATCTTGGATACAAATGAGAAGGTGAAGACCTAGCAGCAGGAGTTGTCGTAGCGGGAGAAGGAGCTGAGTACCAAGCAGTAGAAGCTCCTCGAGCGGGAACGCTCCGTCGCCTCCCTCACGACTAGATTGGAGGCCAAGGAAAAGGAGCTAAGTGCGGAGCGTGGTCGTCTTGCTGAGATGAAGAACCAGCTAGCGGAGAGCTAGTGAGAGATCGAGAAGGCAAATGCAGGGCTCTAGGAGCAGCTGCAAATCCAGCAGAATCGCCTCCTTAAGAAGTATAGGCCTATGAGGAGGTGAAGAAAAGGCTTCAGGCGGAGCTTCAGGGTGCTCGGGCTGATCTCAAGCGGGTGACACTTGAGAAAGACCAAGCATCCGGTGAGATGGACCAACTTCAGTCTGAGATCGACATCGCATTTGAGGAGAAATATCATGACCTTCTAGGCCAATCTTAAGCAATCTCCTTCTCCTTTACTCCAAGATTGACCTTGCGGCCGTGCTCAAGCCCGTGGATCCCAGCGTGGTCGGCGCCCTTGCAGCCAAGGCACAGAAGAATTGTAGCATCCCATCTGTCTAACATATGTAATGCTACATGGTCTAGTAATATAATTGCTACTTCCTACATATAATTGTTGCATCATAATTATATCATGCTCATGTCATCATGCCACCTTGCATTTGAGCATCATATAAAACCTTTTTCTTTTGGTTCTTCTCTCATATGCATTAGTAATTGTATTTGGCTCTTGATATATTATATTTGGTTCTTGATAAATGCTTGATGCCCAAGTTGAGTTGGGGGCATATCTTTTATTCAACTCCACCACCTTTTCCTTGTCACCACCTTATAATTCCACCGTCCTAATTATCCATGAGCTTTTACACTTTTCCTTTGGCATTTAAATCTAGCTCATGTGGCCGACCGTCCTGTCCGTCAGTAAACGCCCTGGAAGAAAAACAGTAAACATTGGCATCTTGCAGAACCCCCCCCCCCCACACCACCACCACCACCTTTTGCCAGCTAAACCCGCACTCCTCCCGGGCCCACCTGTCAGCCCCTGTGTTCGTTTTACAAAAGGGTACCCGGGTTTTCGTAAACCTCAACCCGCGCTCCAGCCCGGACCCACCTGTCAGCCGCGGTTGATCTTTTACGAAAAAGTGCCCAGGGTCTGCGCCCCTTAACCCGCAGTCCCCGTTGTGCCGCGTGGCACCCTCCTGGTCGCCCGCTGTCGCGTGGGCCTACGAAGCCTCCGGTCCCACCTGTCTGTCTCATGGGCTAGATGAGCGCGCGGTAGAAAAGGTTTCTGCGCGCGGTTCTTCGCCAGCTCAGCGCGGCCCCACATGTCGGTGGCTGTGGCTAGCTGTGGCTGAGTAGAAAAAGTATGTCTGCTTTTCTGTTTTAATAAAACAATTTCATAAATGTTTTAATATGATTTAAAATCTGTTTTTAATAACTTTTAGTTAGTAATTCCAAATAATACAAATAATATATGGTTTTGAATCAGAAAAATGAGAGGAATCCAAATATGCTATTCAAAATAATGTTTGACCACTTTAATTTTCGAGATGATTAAATTTGCAATAAAAATGCCTTTTCTTAATTAATTAATAACTTTAAATCTACAACTCCAAATTTGACAAATAATATGTCTAAATCGATCAGCCCGACGAGCCCGTTCTAACTATGCATTCCATGTTCTGAATTGCAGCATGCATCATATAAATATAAAGTTTACAGAAACTTATTTGGAAGTAAAACATGACTAAAACTCAATAAAATGCTTTATTCTTGTACCCCACACCTCACCCATGCCATACTACATTATTGCCATATAAATTGTTCATCATTCATCATGGCATACTTGTTTTCTTGTCGCATTTTATTCATATGCTTGTGCAGTTTATTTATGTTGGCTCTTGTTTGTTTGGTTCTTCTTCGAATAGACGTCGAGCAGGGGAAATATCAGGAATCCCAGGAGTACTACCCAGATCCGTCTCTCGCTTGAATTGAGCTGCCATGCAAGCACTACCACATGCTTGCATACATATAGTACCTATTGCCTCTATCTTATTCTTGCATCATTGAGTCATGATTGCATTAAATTGAATCCCAAGTACTGCATAGCCTTTACTTTTAAACCCCACCGAAGCTTGTTCCTCCATCCCATGAGCCATTACTACAGGATTTGTTTGAGCCATGCAGGTCGTAGAACAGCATGTGTAGGGTATGTGAGTGTCTGATGGATAACGAGGTACCTAAATAACTTAACCTGAGTAGTAATGGGATACCTAAAGAAAGCGGCACCGGTGAGCAATATCTGCTATTAGGTTTTTCATGCTCACTTGTGTCCCGTAGGACCCCGAGTACTTGATTCCTGTTTCTTGACTATTCGCACTATCCACATCCGGGAGGCCTTATGGACCCCCCTGAGCCAGAGCTTTATTCATTTCTATTTCTTGGGGCCACAAAGTAGTTTGGGGCTTTGTTACTATCTTGTACTTATGCCATGCTTACTGTTTTATTTAATATTGTGCGTGGAGCACCTGTACTGTTTTGGATCGCGCCACGTTTTCGCGGTATCGACAAGCCCAGTCATATTTTTGGGTTCCTAGTCGTTTACAGCCGTCGTCGCAAACCCTGGGTCCGTTCCGGAGCCGGCCAACTTCGTTGCGGGTAGCTTAGTGGGGTGGCCCCCCGAAATATTTCTGAATCCTGTGATCGCCCCAGGTATATGTCCCCTTTAGAGGCATAAAGACTTGCTGAGTACCCCTAGGGTCTCACACGATAAATTGTTAGATTCAGATGAACAGGTGTATTCGCAAGATGGATACTGGGTGGAGGAGACGGATGATGTTGGCAACGATCACTCAGTGTAGAGATTCCGGGGATAGGGATCCGCGAGATCTATGGGCGGGATGTGTTTATTTATGTGGCATCTTATGCCGATTTGCTTCTTATCCGTACTCGGATCTTGTTTTCCGCTTCCGCCTGATACTCTGATGTTTGATGTATGAGGAGCTATCCTAAACTATTATCTCTATCTAGGATATTTCGATCTTGCCGTATGGCGTTGCAATATTTCTATTTCTTTTAGATGGAATGGCTCTGAGAACTGTTGTATGGTAGCTTGCATACATACTCACTTGTGTATGTATTTGATCTCTTCGCCTGTTGCTTGCCGCTCGCTCTTGTCCCGATGTCTTGGAAGTGGTTAGGACGGCCGACGGGTCTACACGTGGGCGGTCCTCTGGGGCCCCGCTGTACTATTTAAACCACTTCCGTTTCATCCAGGCTTGAACTTAGAGCGTAGGGTTTTACCAAGGTAGTTACAATTGGTATCAGAGCCATCCCGCCCTTCAGGGTCTCAGCCAAATGGTCGTTGTCAGTCTAGCAAATATTTTTGGTAGCTATGTATACTAGGGGAAAAAACGTGAGAGTAGGACTGCTTCCATTTTTCTCCTTACCCACCCATCCACCCTTTTCTGGTAAGGAAGTGTAACGTTTTCAATCCTCTTCTAAAATTCAAACTAGGATTCACGTGTTCGTGGTTCCGTAGTACCATAGGTTGTGTGTGTGTGAATTCCTTGTCTATCTGTTGCATCCAAATGTTATCACTATCTTCCTTTTGGTTATCAACTGTTGGTACATTCCATACCGACAGACCTTTGTAAACCGACGCGATCTATCTGATTCATTGTATACCGGCGCGATCTGTCTTACTCTTTGTTATCCGATGGTATCTTGTTGGGGTGTTCGTTTCCGTAGTTACTAATCTTTAGGTTCATCTTTAGAAGGTGTTGGGATATGTGTCTTACTTATTCATGTGCGGAGTAATGATTTGAGTGCGGGATGGAGTCGCGACCATACCACTACTTTTATCATTCGCTCTTGTATATTGAATTGGTAGAGTTACTAATCTTGATTCGTTAAGTGGTTTTGTGCATATAGTGGTATTTTAATGCCGAAATTGCGGAAAAAATTTCTTTGTTAGCTTGTGTACCACACTCCTTGTTCAGTCGTGTGCGATATGCTTAATATCTTCTAGGTGCTTTGAACTTTGTTGATATTTTAATATCATCTTAGTAAATTGTATCCTTTAAATCTTGGTTAATTCCATTTTGGTACTATTTTGGATTATTATTACTCTCCATTATGGTACTGACTTGAGTTTTATATCAATCACAGGATGGCACCACCACGCCGTTCTGAGGAGGACATACCACCTGAACTGGGGGCTGCGTTGGCAAGTATTGCTAATGCCTTGGGAGCAATGCAGCAGAACCAGCAGTGATTTGAAGAAAGTGTCAGGAGGAATGAGTTTGTTCCGCTACCTCCACCTCCCAAGCGAGGAGACATCAAGAGTTTTCTAAAGTTCAACCCGCGCCACTTTGAGGTGTCTGATCAGCCACTTGATGCTGATGATTGGCTGCAGGAAATATCAAGGTTGCTGATGACTGCGGATGTTCCTGAGCAAGAGTGGGTCAAATGTGCCACTCACCTTCTGAAGGGAGATGCAGCTCTGTAGTGGGAAAATTACCTCAAGGCTGACCTCTCTGGTTTTCAGCCTACTTGGGAGCAATTCACTGCGGCGTTCAAAGAGCAATACCTGTCAGAAATTGCCATGGAAAGGATGAAGGAAGTGTTTCTCAACCTCAAGCAGGGCAATGACAATGTCAATACCTATATCAGAAACTTCATGAACCTTTCTCGGTATGGTGGCGATGAGATCTCTGATGACAAGAAGAAGCAAAAGAGGTTCAGGCAAGGGCTCAATGCATCAATCAAATATGCAATCACTCATGCAAGGCCGGGGTCTTTTCTAGAACTCCAACATACAGCTCTGCAGGAAGAAGCAAGTATGCAAATGTTTGAGGAGTCCAAGAATCACAGCCGCGACGCACCAAGTTCTTCAGCTATGTCAGCTCCTTCTAAGCGCCGCGTGTGGGTTCCTAACACCCCACCGTCGCTCCCGGTTCCACCAAGACCGTCAAGCTACGCGGCAAGGCCACCAAACTCCTTCACCGCGGCTCCTAGGGGCTACAACCACAACTACCCTAGAGCGCCTGGCGGAGTCCCTGGCTACGCTGCTCCACGTCCACCTGGTGCCTGTTACACCTGTGGGAACACTGGGCATCAACACTGGAATTGTCCAATGAACAACAAAGCTCTTCCACCACCACCTCCAAGACCTGCGGCAAGTTCTTCTATGGTTTGTGCACCTCCACCTCGGGCTCTCAACATCAACACCAAGCCCGGGTCTACGGTTGCTCGTGCCAACTGTGTCAACGTCGCTCAAGCTGAGCATGCACCTGGAGTTGTGATGGGTATGCTTCCTATTAACTCAGTACCTACACGAGTTTTATTTGATTCTGGTGCATCACATTCTTTCGTGTCATACAAGTTTGCGGAGAGTAATGGGTTACCTTCTGATGCTTTACCAACTCGCCTCATGGTGCAATCTCCTGGATCAAACATGAGGGCTTCTAAAATCAGCCATGGCAATCAAATTGAGATTGGTGGTTCTTTGTTCCCGGCTTCCTTAATTATTCTGGGCAATTCCGACATTGATGTTATCTTGGGCATGGATTGGTTAACAGCAAATGCAGCTGTGATTGATTGTACTAAACGCTCGGTTTCTCTGAAAATTCCTGAAGGCCATATAGTCTATTCTCCAAGTCTGACTCCTGCAATTCAGCTTTTCTCTTTGCCGGCTCTGAATGATGATGTTATGGAAGCTATTCAGAGTGTTCTGGTGGTCTGTGAGTTCCCAGATGTTTTTCCTGAAGAGTTGCCAGGTATGCCTCCTGATCGTGAGGTCGAGTTTGTGATTGAGCTTGAACCTGGAACCGAACCTATCTCCAAGCGGCCTTATAAAATGGGTCCTACTAAATTGGCTGAACTCAAACATCAGCTTGATGAACAAGAGAAGTTGGGTTTCATTCAGCACAGTACTTCTTCTTGGGGTAGCCCAACCATCTTTGTGAAGAACCGAGACAAGACTGATAGACTTTGTGTTGACTATCGGGCTCTCAATGCTAAAACCATCAAGCATAAATATCCCCTTCCACGGATTAATGATCTCTTCGATCAGCTAGCTGGAGCTGTGGTTTTCTCTAAGCTTGACTTGAGAAGTGGATATCATCAAATCAAGATTCGCAAGGAAGATGTTGCCAAAACAGCTTTCACCACCCGCTATGGCATGTACGAGTACACGGTCATGTCTTTCGGTCTCACCAATGCACCTGCCACCTTCTCGAGGCTTATGAACTCGGTTTTCATGGAGTATCTTGATGAGTTCGTTGTGGTCTATCTAGATGACATTCTAGTCTATTCTAAGTCAAAGGAAGAACATGAAGAACACCTTCGGTGTGTCCTAAACAAGCTCCACGAGAACCGCCTGTATGCAAAGTTCTCCAAGTGTGAGTTCTGGCTGCCTCAAGTCACCTATCTTGGTCACGTCATCTCTGCCAAGGGCATTGCTGTCAACCCAGAAACTGTTAAGACAATTGTTGACTGGCTTCCACCCAAAAATGTCAAAGAAGTCCGTAGCTTCCTTGGTTTGGCTAGTTACTGCCATCACTTCGTTCAGAACTTCTCGAAGATTACGAAGCCTCTTACCGATCTCCTCAAGAAAGGCAAGAAATACTTTTGGTCTCCTGCATGTCAAGCAAGCTTTGAAACACTCAAAGAGAAGCTCACTTCCACACCAATCTTGATTCCACCAGATACATCAAAGCCTTTCCAGATATTCTGTGACGCCTCATTGCAAGGATTGGGTGCGGTCCTTATGTAAGAAAAGCAAGTTGTTGCTTATGCCTCTCGACAGTTGAAGATGCATGAGATCAACTATCCTACACATGACCTCGAACTCGCAGCAGTTGTCTTTGCTTTGAAAGTATGGAGGCAACACTTGCTTGGCAACCGTTGTGAGATCTTTTCTGATCACAAGAGTCTGAAGTATATCTTCACACAGCCTGATCTCAACCTTCATCAGAGGAGGTGGATTGAAGCAATTAATGATTTCGATTTGACCATCAACTACACTCTGGGAAAAGCTAATGTCATGGCCGACGCTCTCAGCCGAAAAGCTTATGTCAACAACCTCATGGTGGAAGAACAACAGCCTCTCTTGTGTGAGGAATTCCGCAAGCTCAACCTTGAAATTGTGGATCAAGGGTATCTTCTGAACCTTCTGGCAACCCCTCTCTTGGAAGAAAAGGTTCGCTCCATTCAACTTGGTGATCCTTACACAAAAAAGATCATCTCCAACATTCATCTTCCAAAGTATGAGTCCTTCCACGTCGACGACCAAGGCGCTCTTTTCTTTGAACACCGGATGTTTGTTCTGAACTACCCGGGTTTAAGAGAGCAAGTTCTAAAGGAGGCGCATGATTCTGTTCTTTCTATCCACCCTGGAAGCACTAAGATGTACATGGACTTGAAAACATAGTATTGGTGGCCTGGGTTGAAACGATATTGTGCCAAGTATGTCTCGGAGTGTGATGTCTGCCGCAGAGTTAAAGCTGTCCATCAGAAACCTTCCGGTCTTCTACAGCCATTGAAGCCTCTGGAATGGAAATGGGAGAAAGTAGAGATGGACTTCATAACTGGTTTTCCAAGGTCGCAGAAGGGCAACAATGCAATCTTTGTTGTCATCGACAGGCTTTCTAAAGTGGCTCACTTCTTTCCCGTCAAGGAAACAATTTCTGCAATTCAGTTGGCTGAGCTCTATATCAATAGAATTGTCTCTCTGTATGGGGTTCCTCTTGAGATCAGCTCAGACCGTGGAAGCATCTTCACTTCCAAGTTCTGGGGAAGTTTCCAAAATGCTTTGGGAACAAAACTGAACTTCGGCACAGCTTACCACCCTCAGTCGCAAGGACAAGTGGAAAGGATCAATCAGATTCTGGAAGATATGCTCCGTGCTTGCGTTATCTCTTTCGGCATGAAGTGGGAAGAATGCCTTCCTTATGCTGAATTCTCTTACAACAACAGCTTCCGGAAAAGTCTCAAGATGGCACCATTTGAGGTTCTCTATGGTCGCAAATGCAGAACTCCGATTGGTTGGTCGGGCGCAGGTGAAAGAACATTGTTTGGCCCCGACATTGTAACTCAAGCGGAGGAGAAGGTTCACATCATTCTTGAAAATCTGAAGGTTGCTCAAAGTCGCAAGAAGAGCAACTATGACAGAAAGCACACGGACATGGAGTATGTCCCTGGTGATCTCGTTTACCTTCGTGTCACTCCCATGAGAGGCACGCACCGGTTTGGTATTAAAGGAAAGCTGGCTCCTAGATACATCGGTCCTTTCAAAGTTCGTGGAAGAAGAGGAGATGTCGCTTATGCTCTTGAGCTCCCTGAAAAACTCAAGGTCCATGATGTGTTCCATATCTCTCAGCTCAAGAAGTGCTTCAAGGATCCTGGCAGGACCGTGGACCATGAACTCATCAATCTCTAAGAAGATTTGTCTTATCAAGAACACCCCATAAAAATTCTAGAAGTCGCAGAAAGAAGGACTCGCAACAAGTCCATCAAGTTCTGCAAGGTGCAGTGGTCGCACCATTCCGTTGATGAAGCCACTTGGGAATGCGAGGATGAGCTCCGTGCCAAGTATCCTACCTTCTTCGTGTCTTCTTCTTCTTCCTAGAATCTCGGGGCAAGATTCCATTTTAGTGGGGGAGAGTTGTAGCATCCCATCTGTCTAACATATGTAATGCTACATGGTCTAGTAATATAATTGCTACTTCCTACATATAATTGTTGCATCATAATTATAGCATGCTCATGTAATCAAGCCACCTTGCATTTGAGCATCATATAAAACCTTTTTCTTTTGGTTCTTCTCTCATATGCATTAGTAATTGTATTTGGCTCTTGATATATTGTATTTGGTTCTTGATAAATGCTTGATGCCCAAGTTGAGTTGGGGGCATATCTTTTATTCAACTCCACCACCTTTTCCTTGTCACCACCTTATAATTCCACCGTCCTAATTATCCATGAGCTTTTACACTTTTCCTTTGGCATTTAAATCTAGCTCATGTGGGTTAGGATGGATCCACCTCTATTTTTCCACATGCCCTCACACTAGCATCATGTTGTTTTCACATTATTGATATGTGGAGACACATTTGCATGCTTTCTGAGTGGAACCCCTTTTTCTAACTTCCATATGGATTATTTTGAATGTATGCTCATGTTGGAATATTTTTGAGGCTATTAAACATCTAGTGGAATATACACACTAGCATGTCCAAATTATATTCAAATTTGAGCATCTCCATCTACTCCACTTGGAACATCTTTCTAATTCTTTTAGTTTAGCCTTACTCCATATTTTGGAATGCATGTGTATAAATGCCATGATTATTATTTTGTTTTCACAAGATTAGACATGGCATTTAATGCCCATGCATGGGCCATGCAACAAGCCTCACCATTCTATTCCTTTGGGTTTTACTTGGTTTTTGAGTGGATCTTCTGTTTTGAGCTCTCCTTCTCTCTAAACCCTCCTCATCTTGATCTTTGTGTCCTTGCCATGTGCATCAAGCCTAACCCCTCTCTTTATCCATCATCTCATCCATGCATGATCATGTGAGGTCATATCATATACCCATCTCTATCTCTCTCCTTCTCCACCATCACCATGTGTCCAACAAAAACCTCTCACCCTCATCTGCACCTCACCCCACCTTGTTGGATCTTGTTAGATCATACCCCAAAACCCTAATCTCCAAGAGAGAACCCTAACCAACCTCCTACCCTACCATTCTTGCTAAACCCTAACCCTAAACAACCATGCCAAGCTAACCCTACCCTTCCTAGCTTCGGCTACACCCCACCACCCTCACCTTGCCGAGCTACCCCTCCTCCCCCTAACCTAACCGAGCTACCCCAAACCTAGCTAACCACTCCCTCCAACCCTAGCCATACCCGAGCCTCTCTCTCTCTCTCTCTGCCAGCCCGGCCCCATACCCGAGCCACCCTGCGCCCTGGCCCAGCTGCAGCCGCCCATGCCCCTGCCCTGGCCTTCCCACGTCAACAACGTGAGGAGAAGGAGGAGAAAGGTGGCCGAGCCACCTTTTTATCCATCGATTCCCCACGGCACCCCTCTCCTCTCCTGTCCCTAGCTACTCCCTCCTCTCTGCCTCGCGTTTTTCCCCAGATCCATCCGCAGGCTGCTGTGCAGCCCCTTCCTCCCTGCTCCCCTGCCAACCTCTCCTTCCACCTCGGGCCACCACCTCGGCAATGGTTTCTTGCACCTGTTCGAGGAGGCGGGCATGGCGTTGAGGGTGTCAAGGAAGCCCAGCGAGCCCCCGGCGTCGCCCCTTTGCACGGCAGCGAGGAGGAGAAGCCCCAGTACCTGTTGCACGCCGCGACACCGAGAAACCCTAATCTAGCCGGTCGCCTGCTACGTCGCCGATCCGCTGCTTCCCCAGACGCACCAACCCCACCGACGCACCCCCGGTGAGGCCCCGATCTCCACAGACACCTCCCCTCTCGCCGTCGTTTCCTGGTCGTGTCGATCGCTCTGTCGAGCACCCTCTGTGCGCCGGCGTCGCGTTTGGTTTTCCTCGTCGTGGCGTAGCAGAAGGACCTCTAGCCGCGCGACCAAAAACCAGCACCAACCTCTTAGCCAACGCAGCGGCTCCGCCTCTCTGTGCGCAGGCCCCAGGTCGTAGGTTCGAACCCCCGCGCCGCGCGCCGTTCTCTGTCGCCGACTGTCATGTTCGTCAGTAAACGCCCTGGAAGAAAAACAGTAATCATTGGCATCTTGCAGAAACCCCCCCCCCCTACCTTTTGCCAGCTAAACCCGCACTCCTCCCGGGCCCACCTGTCAGCCCCTGTGTTCGTTTTACAAAAGGGTACCCGGGTTTCCGTAAACCTCAACCCGCACTCCAGCCCGGACCCACCTGTCAGCCGCGGTTGAACTTTTACGAAAAAAGCACCCAGGGTCTGCGCCCCTTAACCCGCAGTCCCCGCTGTGCCGCGTGGCACCCCCCTGGTCGCCCGCTGTCGCGTGGGCCTACGAAGCCTCCGGTCTCACATGTCTGTCTCATGGGCTAGATGAGCGCGCGGTAGAAAAGGTTTTTGCGCGAGGTTCTTCGCCAGCTCAGCACGGCCCCACATGTCGGTGGCTGTGGCTAGCTGTGGCTGAGTAGAAAAAGTCTGTCTGCTTTTCTGTTTTAATAAAACAATTTCAGAAATGTTTTAATATGATTTAAAATCTGGTTTTAATAACTTTTAATTAGTAATTCCAAATAATACAAATAATATATGTTTTTGAATCAGAAAAATGAGAGGAATCCAAATATGCTATTCAAAATAATGTTTGACCACTTTAAATTTTCGAGATGATTCAATTTGCAATAAATATGCCTTTTCTTAATTAATTAATAACTTTAAATCTACAACTCCAAATTCGACAAATAATATGTCTAAATCGATCAGCGCGACGAGCCCGTTCTAACTATGCATTCCATGTTCTGAATTGCAGCATGCATCATATAAATATAAAGTTTACAACAACTTATTTGGAAGTAAAACATGACTAAAACTCAATAAAATGCTTTATTCTTGTACCCCACACCTCACCCATGCCATGCTACATTATTGCCATGTAAATTGTGCATCATTCATCATGGCATGCTTGTTTGCTTGTCGTATTTTATTCATATGTTTGTGCACTTTATTTATGTTGGCCCTTATACGTTTGGTTCTTCTTCGAATAGACGCCGAGCATGGGAAATATCAGGAATCCTAGGAGTACTACCCAGATCCGTCTCTCGCTTCAACTGAGCTGCCAGGCAAGCACTACCACATGCTTGCATACATATAGTACCTATTGTCTCTATCTTATTCTTGCATCATTGAGTCGCGATTGCATTAAATTGAATCACAAGTACTGCATAGCCTTTACTTTTAAACCCCACCGAAGCTTGTTCCTCCATCCCATGAGCCATTACTACAGGAGTTGTTTGAGCCATACGGGTCGTAGAACAGCATGTGTAGGGTATGTGAGTGTCTGATGGATAACGAGGTACCTAAATAACTTAACCTGAGTAGTAATGGGATAACTAATGAAAGCGGCACCGTGAGCAATATCTGCTATTTGGTTTTTCATGCTCACTTGTGTCCCGTAGGACCCCGAGTACTTGATTCCTGTTCCTTGACTATTCGCACTATCCACATCCGGGAGGTCTTATGGACCCCCCTGAGCCAGAGCTTGATTCATTTCTATTTCTTGGGGCCACAAAGTAGTTTGGGGCTTTGTTACTATCCTGTACTTATGCCATGCTTTTATTTAAGATTGTGCGTGGAGCACCTGTACTGTTTTGGATCGCGCCACGTTTTCGCGGTATCGACAAGCCCAGTCATATTTTCGGGTTCCCAGTCGTTTACAGCCGTCGTCGCAAACCCTGGGTCTGTTCCAGAGCCGGCCAACTTCGGTGCGGGTAGCTTAGTGGGGTGGCCCCCCGAAATATTTCTGAATCCTGTGATCGCTTTGTCGTGAATGCCTCGTTGGGTTTTGAGTTGGTTTTTTTGAGGTTGATCGAGTGTGTGTTGCTATTTGTGCACCCCTGCAGGGTAAATCTTTCTGAAAGCCGTGTCCGCGGTTATGGACGACTTGGAGCACAGTTTCTCGATCATAGACAAGTATAACTAAAGTACCGCTTTTAATCTGACTAAGTACCTGACTAGTAAATAATGCAATACTCATGGAATGGTTAATAAAAAATGCCAACTGATGGGTTGTTCGTCCGCTTTCTCGTTGGTAAGCGAGAAGGAGGATGGATCTATTAATTATAATGTTATAACTGTTGTTACTAATTAATGGACATATGTCTATCATTGGTTAGGAGGATGGTTAGCGAGTATCTATAGACTTGTTAGTTATTATCTTTTGCTGCAATTGCGTCACCCCAGGTATATGTCCCCTTTAGAGGCATAAAGACTTGCTGAGTACCCCTAGGGTCTCACACGATAAATTGTTAGATTCAGATGAACAGGTGTATTCGCAAGATGGATACTGGGTGGAGGAGACGGATGATGTTGGCAATGATCACTCGGTGTAGAGATTCCGGGGATAGGGATCCGCGAGATCTGTGGGCGGGATGTGTTTATTTATGTGGCATCTTATGCCGATTTGCTTCTTATCCGTACTCGGATCTTGTTTTCCCCTTCCGCCTGATACTCTGATGTTTTATGTATGAGGAGCTATCCTAAACTATTATCTCTATCTAGGATATTTGGATCTTGCCGTATGGCGTTGCAATATTTCTATTTCTTTTAGATGGAATGGCTCTGAGAACTGTTGTATGGTAGCTTGCATACATACTCACTTGTGTATGTATTTGATCTCTTTGCCTGTTGCCTACGCCGCTCGCTCTTGTCCCGATGTCTTGGAAGTGGTTAGGATGGCCGACGGGTCTACACGTGGGCGGTCCTCTAGGCCCCCGCTGTACTATTTTAACCACTTCTGTTTCATCCAGGCTTGAACTTAGAGCGTAGGGTTTTACCAAGGTAGTTACAAGAATGTGGACACCCTCTTGAAGATTTAATAGCACAAGGTGATAGATGGTGAGGCTTCAGGTGAGAGGGTTCCCAACATGGACCCAGGCAAGTCTAGCAAGAACACGGAGGGCCGTGCTCCACAAGATTAGGCTCCTAGGGTGCACAGCCCAAGAAGGATCACGATGTATTCTGCATTATATGTAACAAACTCATTCTTGTTAACCCACTACCCTCATAGGCTTGTTAGTGTACCATATATGTTATGCATGTGCAATTGGTGCTCGGCTCATTGCTCTTAACCCCTAACCCTTGCGAAACACGAGGCAAGAGAACAGAGAGGAGTGCGAAGCAAAGTAGATTATACTTAGCTTCAGCTAGGAGTCATTCATGCGGGCCGCGCCTTGCGAGGCACGTTCTTGGGTAGACCTCTCGGGAGGTATGGCGAGGGAGCCTTATGGGCCTCGGAAGATACCACTTGCAAGGATCTGGAGAGAGGTATCTTAAGATACATAGGTGAGGGAACCTTGTGGATTGATGGCTCCAAAAATAGCCATCTTCCACCATGTTTAAACATTGTTTTTGGTCAAGCAATTGCAAGAAACTCTCAATCCTTGGCACTAATAACTAATAATTGCAAAGATATGCAAAACCTTGCTTTGAATTGTGTTGTGGAGGAAATCATGCTTTTAAATGCAAAATCAGGAGTCATAATGCAGGTTTTTGAGGAAGTCCACACGACCAAGTAACTGGGGAGTCATTCCCAGGCGTCGGCAAGCT
Organism: Avena eriantha; assembly: GCA_910589775.1. Classification (NCBI taxonomy): domain Eukaryota; kingdom Viridiplantae; phylum Streptophyta; class Magnoliopsida; order Poales; family Poaceae; genus Avena; species Avena eriantha. The sequence continues at coordinate 545,449,066 of OU342743.1, forward strand.
TAACAACCACTAGTATGGGCAGAGCCCGCCCGTACCATCCGCCTGTACCATGTGGCAATGGCTTCGTCTTATAAAACCCTACAACTTTCATGAAGACGCCTATATATTTTGTGGCTCTAGCCGCCGGCCGGAGAGCCACCATTCTCAGATTACATCACAACACCACCAAAGGAGATCCACGCTATTGTCCATCCATTGTTCATCACTTCCATAATCGATCCCCTCCATTAGCCATAGACATTGATTTGTACTTCAGATCTCCTTGTGATTCGGCGACCATTGTAAGAATATTTGATTTCAATCTAAGTGTTTTGCACAATATTTTCTATCCTAGATCTATTTGTTATAAGTGGGTAGTGCTCATGGGCTACGGGTTGGGGAGAAACCTCGTAGCAATTATGTTCATCTAATTCATGGGAGTATTGTGTTTTGTTTGCAATAGAGATTTGTATCTTTTGTTTCTTTGTCTCTTGCCTTGATCTGTGAAATTCTAGGTAACCAAGATCCCATAGATTGATAAAGTCTTGAGGTGAGATACTTGTCTAGCGGCGATCTCATAGGAACCCTAGTGACAGAAAGGACAGTACGGTCTTTGTTTAACGACCCATTCGGGATCACAACAACATCACCACTTAATGCTTTGATCTGTGTTTTACACTTAATAATCGTTTGTACTTCGTGGTGCACTAGGTTGGATTAAAAGACTATTGTTATGCCCCCTGCATCACAGGGGCTCTAGTATATTAGGATGTGTTGCCCACAAGAGATTATCCCTATTGAAACATTATGCATGACTATGCTTATTATTATCTTTTATCCCATATGATGTGCAGCTGCAGGTGGATCTTCAACCCTGGCCTATCTCCATCCATTGATACAACCCATTATAAAAGTAAACTAGATTTGCTTGGTAAACTATGGTAAAACGAACAAACAAAGTCTTCTAGACATGTCCTTTTTATTTCCTTTTAGAATTTATTTCCAATGTTCGATTAAACCTAGGTCTTCTATGGAAAAAGCTATTATACTACATCCTTTAATCCGGATCGAAGGTATCAACCCTTTTTCTGGCGCTGTTGCTGGGGAAGCAATTTCGCTATCCTGGTGATGTCACTAGAGACCTTGTTTTTAGTTCCATTATTAGTTTGTAGTTTACTTTCTTGTTATCTATTTGAAAACCCAAAAAAATTAGTTACTTGTTATTTGTTTTATTTACTTAAAAAATTACCAAAAATATAAGAGCCATGGCTCAAAAGAGACTTGGGGAGTATGCTACTCCCACTTATGATTTTATTTGTGCACCTATCACTCAGCTTGCTATTGATGCGGAAACCTATGAAATAAAGCCTAACCTTTTAAGTTTGGTTTAACAAAACCAATTTGGGGTCTCATCTTCTGAGGATTCGGGTTTGCACTTAAACACTTTTACTGAAGTTTGCGACATGATGTGTATTAAGGATGTAGATCCAAATGTTGTTAAATTAAGATTGTTTCCTTTCTCTCTTAGAAGAAAGGCTAAGGATTGGTAGCTATCTCTACCAAAGGTCACTATTAAATCTTGGGAGGAATGTACTAATTTGTTTATGACTAAATTTCCCCCCAACTAAAACTATGCAGCTAAGATCCAATATTACAAGTGAAAGAGCATGTGGGCCCCCATGTGTGGTTTTGGTAATTAATGACAATCTTTATGGACTAATGTGTGTATTAAGTTGTACTTGTAGGAATTGTCCATTGGCATCGCTTGGAGCATGTTTTGGCTTCAAGGTCGATGAAATGAAGAAGAAGATGTGTTGTGGAAGCTCAATATGCGTCATCCCTAGAAGATCTCATGTTTGATGCTTGCCATCCTCGGTGTTTATGGATTGATGAAGACAAGGCCAAAGGATGCTCAAGGCAAAGGTACTCTTAATATGTTTTCCCTTTTACCGGTCTCGTGTTGACTGGGTTTAGGATACATAGCCGTACTATCAAGAGAGGCTCTCGAGTAAGTATCTCGATCATATCGTTTGGAGAGAGCTCAAACCTTTGCATACTTGCATCATCGTATTTGGTTGTTTATTTTCCTTATCCTTGTGAGGATTTAGAGCTTGTGTTATTCCTCATAGCAAGCTCTTGTTCATCAAAATCGGATCCCCCTTTTATATCTTGTTGCGTTTTTTATCTTGGCGGTTTTCCGGATTCCCACCGAGTGAGGTATCTCACATTATACTACTTGATACCTTCTCACTTGGTGATATCCAATATTTCCACTTTTAGTTGGGTAGCTCTTATTGTCCTCTTTCCAACGCAATTGGATTCGGGTCAGTCGGAGTCTCCTAGCCCAAGTTATGGATTTTGGGGTATTTGCCTTTTGTTTTAAAAGAAAAAGAAAAGAAAAAACTGTTTTCTGGGTCAAGCGGTAGTACCGCTGGGTACTACCGCCCGCCCCTAAGCGCTGGGCGCTATCCTCTGCTCGGCCCGGTTGCGGTGTCCGGTGGTACCGGCCCTATGCGGTAGTACCACCCGGGTGGGCCGGTACTACTGGGCCGGCCCACCAGCTGCTACCAGCCGCCCAGCTCCCAGCCGCTTAGCCCCGCGCGCCTTGCTTCTGCCTTGTCCGGTTGCTGGGTCCGGTACTACCGGCCTGGCCCGGTAGTACCGCCCGGGTGGGCCGGTAGTACCGGCCGGCCCAGGTGCGTCCCTAGCTTTGTAGCCCAGCCGCCTCGCTCCCCTTGCTCGCCTCCAGTCGCTCGCCCAGCTCCTGCCCGCGCGCCGCTTCGCTGCCTCGCTGGCTGGCCCCGCTCGCTACGCGCATTACCTCCCCCGATCCCCTTCCTTCCGCTCTGGCTCGCCCCGCTTGATCCCCTTCCCGTGTTGACCTGCCCCTGGCGCTGCTGGGTCACCAGCGGTAGTACTGGTTGGACCCGGTACTACCGGCCCAGCCGGAAATCTGCCCCAACGGCCAGATTTCTATGGGCCCTATATATATCCCTTTTGCCTTATCTTTTAAGGTTGCTTCTTCTCTCTTATTTGCTCAAGCTTTGCCTAATATTTGACACATCTCTTTGCTTGATTTCTCTCTATCCCTCCATTGATTCTTGCCAATATTTGAGGGGTAAATAGAGGGGATCTAGATCTACACTTTGACCAAAGAAAATCCACTCTTTGTGAGTGAATATTTGGATCTAGATCTTTGGGGCTTTTTGTGATCCCCTTTTGTGTTCTTCCTCTCTTATTCCCCCAAGTGCTTTTGTAGCCTTGTTGGAATTTGAGAGTGAAGTTGTGGAGCATCTTTGTGGTGTTCTTGCCTTTTGCATTTGGTGCATCGGTGTGTGTTCTCTCCGGAGGATTTGTTCGGTGATATTCATCATTGCTTGTCCCTCTTGGGTTCTTGGAACCCTAGACGGTTGTGTGGCCTTTGTGGCGTGTTCTTGGGGTCTTCAATTAAGTTGTGAAGCTCCCCCAAAATTGAGGCCTTTGTGGCGATTATTGGGAGCCTCCAATTAAGTTGTGGAGATAACCCTAATCTTGTACGGGTTCGGTGAACACCCTTAAGTGTCCCATAGTGGAACAGGTGCTTGCCCGCGTGGTGGGTGCTCGGGAGAATAGGGTGAGGCCTTGGTGGCATTGGTGGTCTTAGTACCGCCCACCCCTCCAACGAGACGTACTCCCTTGTTGGGAGGAACTCGGTAAAATATCATCGTCCCCGTGTGCCTCGATTATCTCTATACCCGAGCTCTTTACTTATGCACTTTACATTGTGATAGCCATCGTGCTTGAAGTAATTATCTTGCTATCGCATTGTTGCTTATCTTGCTTAGCATAAGTTGTTGGTGGACATAGGTGAACCTTTGTATCTAGGCTTTGTGCTTAACAAAAGAAAACGTTAGTTTTATTCCGCCATTGTTAAGCCCATCTAGTAGAAGTTTTTAACCGCCTATTCACCCCCCCCCCCCCCTCTAGGTGACATCCGTGATCTTTCAATTGGTATCAGAGCGAGGTATCTCACTTTTAGGCTTCACCGCCTTGAGAGTAAAGATGTCGTCTAGTGGTATAGTGCACGATTCCTATTATATATTCGATGGCACAAATAATTATGATGTTTGGAAATCTCGTATGCTAGATTACTTTCGGGTCATTCACCCATCTATCGAGGGAATTCTATATATGGGTTTCTCTTCTCCTATGGATCCCCAAAATGAATCTTTAGAGGAGAAGATGAACTCTTATATAGATGCTCAAGCTACTAAAATGCTTTTACTTGTTGTGAGCAGTGTAGTTATTTCCTCAATCATGCCTTATCGGAGTGCTCATGATATTTGTACAAAGCTTCAAGATAAATATTGTGTGTCCAACATTATTGAGGATGATTGTATTCCCTCCACCTCCGGCTGTGATGAGGTCTCGTCTTCTACCACTTCACCTACATGTGATTTTTCACAAGGAAATGATATGGTGAGTGGTGATAGAAGTAGCAATTTGGATAGTGAGCTTATTATTGATCATCCATCTTCTCTATCTAGTTGCAATATTCTATATTTAGACTCTAACACTTGTAGCACTCTAAACCCCTCTTATGCTAGTGTTGGTAGTCCTTGCATATCATGTAGAAATGGCTTGAATAATTCACATGATGATATGATTGCTTTGTCTTGTTGCCATGATAAAAAATGCTTCTATCTCCTCTATTGCTTATGGTGCTAACCATGTAGAGGAATCCGAAGATTCTATGGGGCAAGACAAGGTCTTGAATAGAGCTACACACGCATTCCCATCATCACCTTCTTCCGGTTTTCACTTATGCCTTATGGCTAAGGGAACAAAGGTAACCTCTTTGGATCCCATTGTTGATTATGATGATGATGATGAGATTGAAAATGATAATGATAATGTAGTTGATTATGATATTGCCTCTATTCAAGAGATGGGAGAGATTGTCTATTCCTCTCTCCTTAAAAATAAACTTGCTTCCTACAAATTCGTTGAAATATTGACTTGTGCTATTGAAAGCAAGAAACTTATTGAGGAGCAAGAAAATATCATATTTCAAAAGAATGAACATGAGCGTGAGTATGCTAATGAGATTGCTTATCTAAAAAGCTCCCTTGAAGAGGAACAAACCATCAAGGAGTCTCTTGAGGAGACCTTTGCTCTAGAATTATCTAGAATAAAGGAAAACCATGATAGAGAACTTGTGGTGGCATGTTCTCTCAAAACTAAAAATGATGAACTTGTAGTTGCCCATGCTAAACTTGTTGAGGATTTTAAGCACCTCGAAAATGGCTCTCGGGTCGTTAAGAGTGAGCTTATCAAACTCACCGAGTCGCATGAGCAACTTAAAGCTTCATATTCAAAAGAGCTTGCAAAGTTGACCTCACCTCTAGCTATTAATGATGATGCTTGTGCTACTAACTCTATTTCTTGTGAGGCATCTACTTTGAAGGAGAATGTTGAGCTAAAGGCTCAACTTGCTTTGCTAACTAGCAACTATGGGAAATTGGAAGAGAGTCATGCTAAGCTCTCAAGCTCGCATGAGGATCTTCTAGTTTCCCATGGTAAGCTAAAGTTATATCATGAGGCAATTTTGTCAAAGGTAACATCTAGTGGGCCTCATGTGGACATTAGCACTAATTCTACTCCTAATGTGATATTGCCATGTGCTAGTCCTTGTAATTCACTCATGCTATTGCTACATCTAGTGATGAAGTACTTTCCGTGCCTTGTTGCTCTAACAATTAGCATCTACCTCCTCTAGTATTATTGTTGATACTAACCATGTAGAGGAAAACAAGAAGCTCAAGGCTCAAGTCATTTCTTTGAAGAATGACTTGAAAAAGGGTCATAAAGGGAAGACCACACTCAACCACATCTTGAGTGTGCAAAAATCCCCCAATGACAAGAGTGGACTTGGATTCAACTCCAATATCAAGAACAAGTCCACTAACGTGTTGAAGCAAAAGGGTAACAAGAAGAAGGGCCAAGACCAAGTCAAGTATCCGGCCAACATTTTTTGCTTCAAGTGCAAGGAAGAAGGGCATCATGTTAGATCTTGCCCATTGAAGAAGAAGCCTCGTGGTGTGAAGCAACAAGGGAAGCGGCCTCAAGCTCTACCTCAAGTGGTAGATGGACCTCTTCCCAAGAGGACTACTCGAGCTCTTCCTCAAGTTGTGGAATCACCCAAGAAGAAATCTAGCAAGATAAGAACTTGCTACATTTGCCGTGAGAAGGGGCACATTTCTTCCTCATGCACTAGTGGTATATCCTCATCCAACCCTATAATTATTGATGATGCTTATTCTCTTTGTTTGGATGATTTTGGCAATGTGTTTGCCAAATTTGTTGGTGCTCAAAGTGGTGTCAAGAAAAGAACCATTTGGGTTTCCAAGCCTATTGTGACTAACCTCTTAGGACCCAACTTGGTTCGGGACCAACAAGCCAAAACTTGATCAATAGGTGACTTTTGGGAGGACAATGGAGACTTGGTTTTCATCATGAAGAATTGAGGGATCTTCATCTATTTTAATTGTCAAGCCAAGTCATGTGGATTATATTGCCTCTATTATATTTCCAATGCTCCTCCTTGCGGTAACATATGCTTAACTCATTACATTGAAAGTTACTCGCCCCCTTGCATGTGTTGGTTTTGTACCTTGCATGTTTGTCGTATATGTTGTGCTTACCATTGTATTATCTTGAGTTATCAAGTATATTTGTGTTTGTTGGTTTGCACACCATGTATGAGTGTTTCTTGTGTTGGAGCTACTATTGAATTTTATTTGGTATCTTATTTAGCTCTTGTGAGATATTAATGGACTATCCCATTTTGGGGGAGTGTTATGCTTGGGCATTTCACAATCCTAAAAATGTGTGTTCATGAGGAATACCACCTAGTATTTTTTTAGCAATATTATATAGTATCTATGTGGTATGATTCTCATGAGAAACTTAAGTTCTATATTGTCCATTAATTATCTCGTATTTGGATTTTGTTGCCTCGTGTTGATATTTATTGGTTATCACATTATGGGGGATTCATATGCTTAGTGCATATTACAAGCCTAGAAAATGTGAAAATTCGAGGTCGTGTCACCTAGAATTGATATTGATAATTATCTAGCTCCTATGTGACACATTTGCTCAAACAAGTTCAATGTCTTTGTTTCTCATCTTTTGTATCTTGTTTGTGCGTGTGTTTGTTGGTATGTGTTTCCTCATATTTGGATCCTTATATTCTCATGGAAACCATTAGCTTCAATTCACTCCAATCATTAGTGATTGTGTAACCATTGGAAGCTACCAAGAATCTCTTTCGAAGCATCAAATTTAATTCTTATTATTTGATATATGCTTCTTTGTGTGAATATGATCTTGGATATCCGTGTGAACTACCTCAGGAAGATTATTCCCAATACTTCTTGTCCTTGGACAATTGGTGCTCTATATATGGTAGAATCTTGTGATCATATTCACTTTGGCCTTGGTTTATTTTTGTCCTATCTTTGGCCAAGAAAATATTTTGTGTTTCTCCCAAGATTTCCTTGCTTCTTATGGATATTCTTAGGTTTTTGGTATCCTCTAGTGTTTTATTTAATATAAGTCATAGTGATGATCTCATGTGTGTGCATTTTGCATTCAAAAGCAAAAATCCTAAATAATGTACCTCTTATGGGTGAGCTCTCCTATATTATTTAGAACACACCTATTTATGCTTCTTGCTTTGATCCATATCATGTTTTATGTTCTTGGAAATTCGATCTTTTTGTTTTGGTATTTTGTGCCATCATGAAAAGTGTGAGAGTTTGGTTTATGTGTTGAAACCTTGCTCTTTTGAGAGTTGGTTTTGTCTCATTCCTTGTTTCGTATTTTAACCTTTTAGAATGAGATAAACCCTTGAGCATTTGTGTTTTTATCTATCCTTTGCTCTTTGGCTTTTGTCTAGTTCATTTGTTGAACTTGTGATCCTTCATGTGTTGAATTGGCTCTTTGATACAATTTGGACACCTTTTGTCATGTCACACTCTTGTGTGTGCCATCTCGGTTTACTTGGTGTTTTTGTTAAAATTGCATCTCCTTGTTGGATCTTGGAAGTCTTGCATGCATAGTTACTATAAGTATATATTATGGCATGCTTGCTTTATTAGATCCAATATATAGGGGAAACTCCACCAAATCCTAAGTGGCTAAGATGTGCATGAAATTCAATTTCATATTAATATTCACATATTTTTGTGGAGTCTCTCCTATGTATTGTAGTTTCACTAACTATTTTGTACCCAATTAGTTTGGGGACCATTTTGTACTTAAATGTGTTTTAGGTACACTGGAGATATATTGGATGTGTGTCTCTCAATGTTGGAGAAATGGTGCTTTCATGGAAATTGGAGTCAATCTATAGGATGATATACGAATTCATATCCTATACATCCTACCAATTGTATCTCGGTAACAAGTATCCCCTTCTCATGCTCATATATCATGCTTCCAACCATTTGTGGGTTGCCTTCTAGCATGAATTATTGTATTTGTTTGTGTTGTGGTTCTAGCTTTGGTTTTAAGAGATCCTCCTATTGCAAATGTGTGTAAATTGAGATGTGTACATATTAGTGGGACTATACAAAATCATGCATATGATCCACCAATCCCAAATATGTCAATCTAGCACTTTTATTGCCTATCCTTTCCTCAACTTCTCTCATGTGCAATAGTGAGATTTTGCTAGTTGATTTTTCCTTTGTGATACTTGTTACCTTTCTCCATATATTCCAACCATATCCTTTTCCCTTTGTTATTGTTGTAATATATGTAGTGTGTTGGTGTTTGAAGTTCATTATTGAACAATAAGATAAAATTGTGCCTTTGGCCATGCTTACAAGCAAAAATCTTATTGGTATATATCATGACTTCATTTATGTTTTCATGTGCTTTCTTGAGTATCTTGTTTATGTGTGCATGTTTCTTTTTGGACATATGTCTTTGTGATGCATTCCATTTAGAAACTTATACACATAAGAGAAGATATTTGTTTTGTTTTGTTGAGTTTTTATTTCTTGGATACCACCATTAATTCCTTTTGATTCTTCTGTGGCTTCCATATTTATTTTCCTATGAGTGCTTATTTCTTTTGTTTGCATCTTCGGGCACTCATTTATTCTCTCATGCCTTGTATTGTTAAATGAATATGGATGAATGAGGATTCCATGATCATTCACCTTCTTCCCAAATATAATTGTCATAATTGGTGCATAATCATTGGGGAGATCCTCTAATTCATTTAATAATGCCCATTTGTCTTCTTTCTCTTTAGTTGTGTTTTAAATGCTTATGGGGTAGCAAGGATACCATATTTGTGCATGATGCATTCAAATGCAACTATTCTTTTTATGCACAAATCTTGGGGAGCTTCTCTATGTTTATTTAAAACACACTTTTGATCTTATCATAACATCTTGTTTTGTTCTTTTGGTATAATTTGTTGTGTTCATTTGGTTCTTTTTTGGATCTTGTGGTTGCTTGCGTCATTTGTTGATGCTTATTTTATTTTATTTCTTTGGAAATCTTTGGGTCCTCAATATAGTTTTACCTTCTCCCAAGGATTCATCATTGGATTTGTGCGAATGCACACCTTTGGAGGAACTATTACTATATTGGCCTTCTAGAACTTGTCACCCATTTCGGCAATCGATGCCAATGGGGGAGAAGTTTTAGAGGGTTTAAGGGAATTTCGTTCTTGCTTTAATTTTGTTCTTAAGCATTTGCCTTTCATGCTCTTGCATCTTTGTGTTGCTTAGCATGTGGTTTATATAGAGGAAACTCCACCAATGATAATGATTGGCAATATATGCAATGAAATTAAAGTTCATCACACTTGCATAGATTGTGGGGGAGTTTGCTCTATATATTGTGGTGGAACCAATATCACATACTTGTGTAGTATTTGATATTGGGGCTACCATTTTATTCATTAAATTCATTATATAAACCCTCTCAAAGGGATTGTCATCAATTACCAAAATGGGGGAGATTGAAAGAGCATGTGGGCCCCCATGTGTGGTTTTGATAATTAATGACAATCTTTATGGACTAATGTGTGTATTAAGTTGTACTTGTAGGAATTGTCCATTGGCATCGCTTGGAGCATGTGTTGGCTTCAAGGTCGATGAAATGAAGAAGAAGATGCGTTGTGGAAGCTCAATATGCGTCATCCCTAGAAGATCTCATGTTTGATGCTTGCCATCCTCGGTGTTTATGGATCGATGAAGACAAGGCCAAAGTATGCTCAAGGCAAAGGTACTCTTGATAGGTTTTCCCTTTTACCGGTCTCGTGTTGACCAGGTTTAGGATACATAGCCGTACTATCAAGAGAGGCTCTCGAGTAAGTATCTCGATCATATCGTTTGGAGAGAGCTCAAACCTTTGCATACTTGCATCATCGTATTTGGTTGTTTATTTGCCTTATCCTTGTGAGGATTTAGAGCTTGTGGTATTCCTCATAGCAAGCTCTTGTTCATCAAAATCGGATCCCCCTTCTATATCTTGTTGCGATTTTGATCTTGGCGGTTTTCCGGATTCCCGCCGAGTGAGGTATCTCACATTATACTACTTGATACCTTCTCACTTGGTGATATCCAATATTTCCACTTTTAGTTGGGTAGCTCTTATTGTCCTCTTTCCAACGCAATTAGATTCGGGTCAATCGGAGTCTCCTAGCCCAAGTTATGGATTTTGGGGTATTTGCCTTTTGTTTTAAAAGAAAAAATTAAAAGAAAAAACTGTTTTCTGGGCCAAGCGGTAGTACAGCTGGGAACTACCGCCCGCCCCTGAGCGCTGGGCGCTATCCTCTGCTCGGCCCGGTTGCGGTGTACAGTGGTACCGGCCCTATGCGGTAGTACCGCCCGGGAGGGCCGGTACTACCGGGCCGGCGCACCAGCTGCTACCAGCCGCCCAGCTCCCAGCCGCTTAGCCCCGCGCGCCTCGCTTCTGCCTTGTCCGGTTGCTGGGTCCGGCACTACCGGCCTGGCCCGGTAGTACCGCCCGGGTGGGCCGGTACTACCGGCCGGCCCAGGTGCGTCCCCAGCTTTGCAGCCCAGCCGCCTCACTCCCATTGCTCACTTCCAGCCGCGCGCGCCGCTCGCCCAGCTCCCGCCCACGCGCCACTTCGCTGCCTCGCTAGCTGGCCTCGCTCGCTGCGCGCGTTCCCTCCCCCAATCCCCTTCCTTCCGCTCTAGCTCGCCCCGCTCGATCCCCTTCCCGTGTTGACCTACCCCTGGCGCTGCTGGGTCGCCAGCGGTAGTACCGGTTGGACCTGGTACTACCGGCCCAGCGGGAAATCTGCCCCAACGGCCAGATTTCTATGGGCCCTATATATAGCCCTTTTGCCTTATCTTTTAAGGTTTCTTCTTCTCTCTTATTTGCTCAAGCTTTGCCTAATATTTGACACATCTCTTTGCTTGATATCTCTCTATCCCTCCATTGATTCTTGCCAATATTTGAGGCTTAAATAGGGGGGATCAAGATCTACACTTTTACCAAAGCAAATCCACTCTTTGTGAGTGAATATTTGGATCTAGATCTTTCGGGCTTTTTTTGATCCCCTTTTGTGTTCTTCCTCTCTTATTCCCCCAAGTGCTTTTGTAGCCTTGTTGGAATTTGAGAGTAAAGTTGTGGAGCATCTTTGTGGTGTTCTTGCCTTTTGCATTTGGTGCATCGGTGTGTGTTCTCTCCAGAGGATTTGTTCGGTGATATTCATCGTTGCTTGTCCCTCTTGGGTTCTTGGAACCCTAGATGGTTGTGTGGCCTTTGTGGCGTGTTCTTGGGGTCTTCAATTAAGTTGTGAAGCTCCCCCAAGATTGAGGCCTTTGTGGCGATTATTGGGAGCCTCCAATTAAGTTGTGGAGATAGCCCCAATCTTGTACGGGTTCGGTGACCACCCTTAAGTGTCCCATAGTGGAACAGGTGCTTGCCCGCGTGGTTGGTGCTCGGGAGAATAGGGTGAGGCCTTGGTGGCATTGGTGGTCTTAGTACCGCCCACCCCTCCAACGAGACGTACTCCCTTGTTGATAGGAACTCGGTAAAATATCGTCGTCCCCGCGTGCCTCGGTTATCTCTATACCCGAGCTCTTTACTTATGCACTTTACATTGTGATAGCCATCGTTCTTTAAGTAATTATCTTGCTATCGCATTGTTGCTTATCTTGCTTAGCATAAGTTGTTGTTGCACATAGGTGAACCTTAGTATCTAGGCTTTGTGCTTAACAAAAGAAAATGTTAGTTTTATTCCGCGATTGTTAAGCCCATCTCGTAGAAGTTTTTAACCGCCTATTCACCCCCCCCCCTCTAGGCGACATCCGTGATCTTTCAACAAGCTTTAGGCCAGAAGACTGTGATCCACTGGCGCTTGCATGGGAAAGGATGAAAGAAGCCATAATGAACTATCGTAGACATGGGATGGAAGAATGGCTTATATTAGATTTGTTTTATAATGGTCTTAACCCAATGTCTAAGTCTATGATAGATACTGCAGCAGGAGGAACTATCATGGGAAAGCAAGTGAGTGTTGCAAAGAAATTACTTGATGATATGAAAAATAATCATGCCCAATGGCATGTGGAGAGAACCTCGAAGAGAGTAAGCTCAATTACCAAGGTAAATAATGAAGAGCTTACATCTAAGGTAAACGAGATACTTAATATAGTAAAGGCTAAAGAAGATACCCAAGTTAATGATATCACTACCGATATTAATGATGTCAATTTTATATCTCACACTCCTTTTAATCTTGCATGGAAAAATCACAATTATCCTTCTAATGTTCAAAAACATTATTCTTATCATGTAGGAGCTCCTTACAACAATTATGATAATAACAATGGAGCAAATCATGGCAATCTCTAGTTTGAGCAAACTGTTAGAACTTTTATAGAAGATCAAACCGAGTAAAATAATATGCTTATTAAAATCATGGAGAACCATGATAGTAGTATAGGAAAATTATCTAACCAAGCCATTGCAATTAGAAATCATGTGCAGGATCTACATGAAAGGACAAAGACCGTGGAGGATTAGTTGGAAAGGTAGCTGAGAGCCAAGCTCTCATACTAGCAAAGTTTGCTGGAAATCCCGAGCCAAACCCGGTATAAGACCTCAATATGATGAGGGTGGTAACCAATGAAGAAAAGCCTGAAGAGCTGGATTATAGCAACACGCCAACACCAGAATATACCATGGAAGATCTACTAAATATGATCACCGTGAAGAATCCCGGTATAGAACAAGTAATGATGCTATGTACCAACAATTTATACAACAAGTAGCATCTAAAGTTCAGATTTAGAGATGGAGTATAAGAGACTAGCTGATAAGCTTCCTGCTAAGCTAGATGATATATTTGAGCCCACTATTAAAGTTAAGGTGGGAGTTAATGAGATATCCGCACTTTGTGATCTTGGTGCAAGCGTCTCAACAATTTCCAAAAGCCTATTTGACAAATTAAACTTGGGGCCACTTGTAACTATTGAACAGAGACTCCATCTAGCGGATTCAACCTATAAACAAGATGTTGGGATAAAAGAGAATATAGTTGTTGATATTAAAGGTAGTCCCGCTCTTATTGATCTTGTTATTGTGGACATGCCTGAAGATCCCATAGCACCTATAATTTTAGGTAGGCCATTCCTAAGAACTATCAAAGCTTTAATTAATTTACATGAGGGGAATGAGAGAATAGGGCTACCATATAAATATCCTTTTATAGTCCACTTCCCTAGGAAGAAAAAGGCCAAGCCTAACGATGACAATGGTGTTTTTACTTTGAAAGCCAATTACTTTGGAGCAGGCATCCCACTCACTAAATCTAAATTATTGCCATTGGGATCAAGATAATTGACCATAACTAGAATCGCTTCATGGAGGCAACCCATGTGAAATAAAGTTTTTACTTTTGTGTTAGTCTTGTTAGTTTTTTGTCGTTATGTTTGTTTCTAATACGGAGTGTTCAAGAATACCTTTGGAGAGTATTTTACTAACATATGGCCTAAAAAGTATTACTGATTTTTATATAGTATACTTGTTATTATCTTGTCCTTTGCTAATATGTGAAAAGATGCATGGAGCTACTAATCAAATTCTTTGAGTTTTGGAGCTCACATGCTGTTTAACGACCTGCAATACGGTCAGAAGGGCCCGTACCACATCGAGGCATGGGAAGATAGAAATTCTGAATTTTTTGCCACAAGAAACAGTGCTCTTAACAACCACTAGTACGGTCGAACGCGCCCATATCGCACGCCCGTACCATACCCTTGAGCAAACCATCATATTGCAAGCAAAGGTACCGAATGAATAACGACCAGCAGTACGAGCGCACGTGACCGTACCACGCGCCCGTACCAAGTGCATCGCCCAAAGGGAGTCGTCACCCCCAATGTATGTCACCTGGTACGGGTGGGCTCTGGCCATACCACCCGCCCGTACCACGTACGCATCCGCCATAAACACCATGAGGAGGTAGCCTAAAATCCCCATAACAAATATTTCTTTCTTCTTCCTCGAAACTCTAAACCACCTCTATTGGATCTTCAAATTTACTCAATCTTTTTTCGATTCCTCGCACTCAATCTATCTAAGGTATGATTCTCCTCCGATCTTCAACTTATTTTTGCCAAAGCTTCACTCAATCCTTCATCATCGCCAATCTAGACTTAGGTGTTGTTCTTGATCTAATCTTGATATTGAGCATGCTTAGTATTGTTTTAGAAGATCGTTTATGCTATGTTTCTACTGGATTAAAATATTTTATTAGCAATCTTTATTTTACTTTATTTTGTTTTAGTTGAACACGAGGAGCCGTACACGTGATGGATGCGGAACCTTCTGCACCACCCGTTGATACATTGACCCCCGAGTCACTTGGTATCGAGTTCACCGAGGAGTTTCAGCTGAACCGTTTCAACCGTATCAAGCTCCGAGAAATCAAGTCCACCAAGTGGGTGTGTCCCTATATCCTGAACCAACTTGGCATTCGTACTGATTTCGATTTACTTTGCAACAATGTTGGTTCTTATGATTTTGTCTTTTAGGATGTCACCACGTATTGTTGCTTGACACTTGAGTTCCTCAGCACCTTGACGCATACGGTGGAGCATCACTATTGTTCTGAGGATCAAAGGCCTGGAGTTGATCGCATCAAATTTCATCTTACGAACCGTGAGTACTCCTTGACACTTGACCAATGGGCTCAATATTTTTGGTTTGCCAACAACGCCACTGACCCATGCTCCACTACTTTTTTTAAAATCCTGCACCTTGGTAGTACTTTAATTTAATGAGAATTCATGCAAACACACCTAGGGGGAACCAAATTGATCATCCTGCTATTCGTTATTTGTTTTATGTTATTGCAAACACCTTGCGGGAACATGGTGAGTTTACTAGAGTTAATGAGGAGGACATGATGATCCTCACAAAGGTTGCTGGTATTAATTGTAACTTAATGCCAAATTTGGGCGCACTTCTTGTGTTTTACCTTAAGCATCAGGCTCTTCACTCTTGTGTTTTACCTATGAAGATATCTATGCGCTTGAAGGAAATATTTAAAACATGAACAACCTCTCCATCAACCTTCGAGATGCTTCTGCAAACCTCGCCACCTAGTTCCATGATTGGAGCAGCCAATGGAACATGGGAGACTATCCATCGCCACTAGAATGAGCAACAAAAGGGCTTGCAAAAGCCTGAGCTTGGGGATGTGTTCCCCCAGAAAATTTAATAATGAGGTTATACTCCGGCTCCTTGGGAGTTTTGAAGCACTCGTGTTGGCCTATTCCAACACCTTTCTTTTCCCTATGCTTTTTAGTTTTCTTTTTTTTTAGTTTTCTTTTGTTTTTAGTTTGTTTTTCTTTTCTTAGTCCCTTGCTTGGTCGCAGGTTCTTTTCTATTCTTTACTCCCTATCCTCAAAAATACAAAAAGATTTTTCCTTTTCCTTTTCCTTTTTTCGTAAATGTGGATTCGCACTTTGCCTCTTTGCTTTAATATTATTATGAGAGTAATCGTGTTTGAGTTTTGAAGGAACACATTCCTATAAGAAAGAGGATCATGAAGTCACTTATGAGAGGTATGTCCTATGTCTCCCACTTTTGAAGTTTGAGTTGTTTATCCTAGTTAGTCGATTTGCTAAGATGCCATGCTAGTGGGAGTAATTGAATACGGTTAGAGTAAAGCTTTTTATTAGTATGATGATTAGTTGTTGAAGCTTTTGCTCTAGTTCTTTTAGCTAACAAAGTCTTGCCTTGGAAATAATATTACCAAATAAGTACAGTAAGAAAAAGATTGAAATGTACGACTTGTTTGATGAATGATTGTCTTGAGAGTATACCCATGAAGATACTTGATTGTCGTGAGGCCTCGCTGAGCACGTCATGTGATGGCCCCCCAGGAGGGCTTGCTTCTGCTCTGTTTTGCTAACATAGGAAAGTCCTTGACAAGGACACGTTGTGGGCCTCTCGGGTTACCTCTTGTGAGGCTTTAGAGAAAGGTATCTTACGAGACATAGGCGAGGACACCTTGTGGGCCTCGGCGAGGACCTGATAGCTATGAATATAGCCATATTTCTCCAAATTTAAATCGCATTTTTAGTTAATTAATTGACCAAGAATCTCTCTAGCCTTGCTACTAATGACTAATTATTGCAAAGCTGTGCAATCCTTTGATTTAATTTGTGTTGTGTAGGAAATCACACTTTTAAGGTGAAACCAGGAGCATTCATTGAAGATTATCATGTTGTCTACTCAGCCAAGTTAACTAGGGACGAAAAGGAGTCATCTGCAAGCTTAGCGAACTACAGTATGGGCAAGGCCTACCTATACGGCCTACTCGTACCGTGTGGCATTGGCTTCCTTAGGTCAAACCCTACAACCTTCGTGAGGCACATATTTATTTTGAGGCTATAGTCGTCGTTCAAAGGGCTGCCATTCTCAAATTGCATCACAACACCACCATAGTTCATCCTCTCCATCCTCCATCCACTCCATAGCCATAGCCATTATCTTGTATTTGAGATCTCCTTATGATTCAGCGACCATTGTAAGAATATTCGATTTCAATCTAAGTATTTGCACAATGTTTTCTATCATTGATCGTATTGTTATGAGTGAGCAGTCCTCACGGGCTGCGGGTTGGGGTGAAACCTCGCAGCGATTATGTGCATCTAATACATGGGAATATTGTGTGGTGGATTGAATAGAAGATATGTATCTTTGTATCTTTGTCTCCTGTCTCGGTCCATGGACTTGTAGGTACCCAAGATCCCAAGGAATGATAAAGGCTCGTAGTAAGACGAGTGGTTAGCTGCGATCTCACGCGAAACCCATTGACATCAAGGGTAACACGATTTTCATCTAGGGATCCACTTGAGAGTAACAGCAACATCAACATTCTTAATGCTTTGATCTATATTTTACTTAATAATTGTTATAGCCTGGAGCTTCATGGTATAATGATTGGATCAAAAGACTGTTGCTATGCATGTGGCGCACATGGGCTCTAGCTAGTTTATTTCTTGTTATTAGTTTAATTTTTGTTATCTATTGAAAATCCAAACAATTACTTACTTACTTATTTGTTTCTCTTGTTCCAAAAATACCAAAAAGAAAAGAGCCATGGCTGAAAAGAAACTTGGGGAGTATACTACTCCCAATGATGATTTTATTCGTGCACTGATTACTCAGCCCGCTGGTGATGCAGGAACTTATGAAATTAAGCGTAACGATCCAAAGTATGATATTGCTTGAAAGCTTGTCTACAAAACTATTGATGCACACCTCGGGATGCCAACAATTTTGCTAGCCTTCGAACAATCTAGGTATAAATTCTAATTTTGGCTATGAGTTGATGGCATGGGTAGTTAGCTACCCGTGGGAAAAAATATTAGAACTCTTGTGGGCTTGCAACATGTTATAAAAGTCATTAATGACTTCAATTGGAAACTATTATTGAATCCAAAGTGATCACCTAGATAGTCTTTGACATGGTCTTGTTACTTTATATGAATTTTCTTGAAAGACGATAAATAGAAAGAAGTGTTTTGATGGACTTCATTCGGTGATGTGGTTGTCAATGAGACACTTGATTATTATGCTTCTTTTGACATGATCTCTCACACTTAAATTGATGTTATGAAATTCCCAGTGTTCCTTGGCAAGTTGAGAGTTAACTAGAGAAATTGGAATGATTGCTACACTTCTAGTTATTTTTGTCTGTAGAAACTTTACTTTGATTGTCTTGAGTTACCAAAGCTAGTATGATATTCTTGGAATTACTCTAACTATGTTAAGATTTCAAATGGAAGAAGTTCTGGACTCATATGGCTATCCCTCGTAAGTAATTTTACATTCTCATTATTTCAGTTTAAACGCTGAGTTCCTTATGATTTTTGTTTCTTGCTCGAAGATGATCAAGGTTTAAGCTTGGGGATGTTGTTGGATGTGAAAATAGCCATCTTTATCTATGTTTAAATCTTATTTTAAGCCAATAAACGGACCAAATATCTCTCTAGCCTTGCTACTAATGACTAATTATTGCAAAGATGTGCAAATCCTTCTCTTAATTTGTGATATGCAGAAAAACACACTTTTATGGAGAAATCGGGAAAACATAATGAAGAATATGTTGTTCCAACACAACCAGGTCAACCAGGGGCAAAAAGGTGTTTCCAGGAGCCGTAATGAGCATCAGTATGGGAGAGGCCCACCAGTACCACCTTCTGAAGCCTTCCTTAGGTCAAACATAACTATTTATGTGAAGGAGGCAAGATGATTCGAGGAGAGACGCACCTTCTATCCGCCGAAGAACATAGTCGCCATTCAGATCTCATCCATCACACACCAAAGAAGATCCAAAACACCACCACCACCATAGTTTGTCCACTCTGACTCCAATCTCCTTCGTAGCCATAGCCATTATCTTTTAATAGAGATCTTCTTGTGAATTAGCGACCATTGTAAGAATATTTGATTTAATCTAAGTATGTTGTCAATGATTTATATCCTTGATATTGTTATTATTAGTGAGTGGTCCTCATGGGCTGCAGGTTGAGGTGAAACCTTACAATGATTGTATGCATCTAATGGTGTAGTGATTAAATAGGAGCTTGGTTATCCTTGATCCAAGGAGTTGTAGGTACCACAAGACCCTACAGATTGATCAAGGTGAGGTGAGATGAGTGGAGAACGACATCTGATAGGGGATTACAATATTCACTTAGTGATCTGCTTGGGATGAACAAGAACGTCACCAATCGTAAGACTTTAGCCTTTTTTTACTTAATAATCATTGTAACCCATGATTTTGGGGTGTAAACGGTTATACCAAGATACTATTGTCACTTGTGGTTTCAGGATCTCTAGTAGCTTAGGATGTGTTGCCCACAACTCTTATCACTATTAGATCATTTTACACATAAATGTGTTTAACTTTATCTTTATCCCATAAGAATGCATAGCTGTAGGTGAATCTTCAAACCTGGCATATCTCCATCCACTGAAAATAAAAAAAGATACAAAATAAACTAGAAAGGTTCAGTAAATGAAAAACAAATCTTTTTATTAAGTCTTGTAGACGTTCCTCAATTCCTTTTAGCAAGTGTTTCCCAAGGTTCGATAAACCTAGGTCCTTTCTAGGGAAAAAGATACTATACTGCATCTATAATCCGAATCGAAGGTATCATGTCGCTAAACATGAACTGGGAATATGTTGATATATATTTTTGGTCTTAATATGTATTGCTGAATCTTTCAAATGCTACTGAATCTGTCAAATGTTATGTCTTTGATGGTGTGCTGCTTGCATTGGAGCTATTTTCTCTATGTCATCGGAACTGTTGGATGTATTTTAGACATAGATGAGAGGGTTAAGACACAACGTGACTTCACCAAGTGTAGTCACTAGTATTGGTCCAGTTCTGGCGCGCATGGGGTGTGTGTCTCTAGTTCTCTAGAATTTTCATATGAATATCTGTCAAAAGAATTTCCCTTGTTTTTTCGTCCCTTGGTGAGTTCTTTGTTTCGACTCCAGCCTAGACACGACACAATGTAAGTTTTACTAATAAGCAAATGAATGATAACCCATCTGGTCCCTATTTAGCCCAAAACCTTCTACTTCGGTCTTTTCGGGGTTAGGGGCCGCTGACCCCGACCCAATGTATTTTTGAAATATCCCATGGAGAGGAGACCATGGAAGTCTCCCAAAATCCTTTTAATTCAGCCTTTTTAGGAATTTCCCCCACTTCTAAAAAGAATCTCCCCCCTACCCATGTTTTTAATTGAGATGCTAGGAGTGTTGTCTTTATAGAGATAAACATGGACAATTTTTTAAGAACATAAATACATATGTTATAGTTAGTATTGATGGATTCACATTAGGATAGCATATATTCTATCTTGCATAGTGGCAAGGCATGCAGTTGACATGTGCTGAAGTCTCGAGTTTGAATCTAGGCTATGTGAGATTAATTTATTTTCTTTACCAATATTTCTATATTGAGAGGCTAATATCACCGACCCATATGCCTACAGCAACCCTCAACCTTTAGGAGGTCAAGTTTAATGGGTGTGTTCGAAAATACAAGTTATCACTTACGCGTAACAAATTATCTAACGTACTTGTACACATAGGCTACCAGTAGGGCCCTAGTAGTCAGACCATGCACGACTGCATCGAGAAATGTTGGAAGGTCAAAATAACTGACGCGACAAAAAAGGTCCAAGAGAGGAGACTTTTCTTATATAGAGAGGCTGATATCTAGGACCTTCCAACCAGGACATACATGGATGTTGCATCGAGCAACGTTACCAGGTCAAATCGTCCATCGTGATCGAAATAAACGGTCCAACATAGACACATTTATAGAGAGTGACATACGGGGCCCAGTAGCTAGACCATAAATAGATGATGCATTGAGCAACGTTGGTGGCTAAGTGAAAATAGGGAGGTGCAAGATAAAAATCGATCATACACATGTTTCTTTGAAAAAAAAGGCTGACATCAGGGTCCTAGCAACTAGATCCTACGAGGCTAATGCATTGAACAATGTTGACAAGGTCAAAACAACAGAAGCAACCATACACAGGTTCTTTGAACATAGAGGCTGCCATCGGGGACCCAACCACAAGATCCTTTACAACTACCACATAGAGCAATGTTGCCAACTTCTATGTAGGGAGGCGCAAGCAAGAAGAAAAGTCCATCATGCACACATTTTTTCTAATGGAAGACTGACAATGGATACCCACCAGCCAGACTAAACGGTTATTGCATCGAACAACATTATGAAGTTCAAAACAGGGAAGCATGACCAGAAAAAATTCCATCATCAAAACATTTTGTTTATAGAGAGGCTGACATATGGGACCCATTAGTCGAACCAAACGGCCTATGTAGTGAGCAATGCTATCAAGTTCAAAACAAGGAGGTGCGAGCGTAGAAAAAGGTCCATCATACACACGTTTCTTCTGATGACAGGCTGACATCAGGGACCCAGAAGCTTGACTAAACAGCTGACGCATCGAGCAACATTATCAAGTTCAAAACAGGGAGACCAAAAAAATTGGTTCACTAGAGACACTGACATCGCGATCCCATGGGATTCAAAAGACTTCGGTGGCATCGAACAGAGTCAAAATCACATGAGGAACCAAAAATCTAACGTCTACCACGCCCCAGTTGAGATTCTGCCACATTTCTAACGATTTTGCGGCAGTATATATCTGCGAAAATGAAAAAAAAGATTTCCATCTACCACGGGAAAACGACCAAAATCACAGCAGAAGGTGCACCTTCTACCATGCTCGGTGGACCAAATCATTATGGATAGCGACTTTTCTTGTAGTGTTATTGCATCTATCAAAATAACAATTGCAAGTGATTTAATGCTCCTAGTCTTATGCTGGAGACTCTCTCCCAAATTGTTGCAAACCTAATCCAATTTGCTTAAATAACCAAACTTAGTTTTTATCTCATAGTTTGTTGTGATATTCTTTAGGTTTCACCTTTGGCACTGTATATATGTTCTGCATGGAAATAACATGCTTTCTTAGGGTGTACGTGTATGCCGATGACCACCAGTTGTCTTCAAATATCTTCCCTTTTGACTTATTCTTGAAGTTAGCAACAAGGTGCCACATGCATTCTCTATGTTCAACCTTGGGAAATACAACATCAACAACATTCTCTAGTCCCTTGAATGCATCAGTGTGTATCACCAAGCCTTCAGGGTGATCAATTACAGCACGTAGTCTCTCCATGAACCATGTCCATATTTCATTAGATTCACCATCAAGAACATATTAAGTGACGGGAAAAATCCAATTATGGGTGTCTATAGCATAAACTGTGGCAAGTTGTCCCTGAACCCTGTTAAAAAGTTGTGTCTATTGCCAAGTATGGCATGCAACCCTCTAGAAACCCCTTCCAACATGCCTTCAGGCAAATAAAACATATCCTAAAGAGTTTTTCATCTGTCGTCATATATTAGATTCCCCTTGAGCTCTTTTGTCTTCCTCTCACTACCTTATAATCAATGTCAACAACACTCCCAGGTGATGCCCTTTCTACCTCTCCTTTGAAACTATACAACATGTGGAAACTTTTGTTCCACTTGCCTGGAACAAAGTCCAAAGCCATCTCGACATAAAAAACTATGTACTAAGGAATGCGAATGTTAAACATATCACCAAACTTTGATCTAAGTTCAGCAGGTCCAATGGCTTGATCCTTCCTCACCCAATCAAATACAGTAGCAGCAATACACTTGGTTGTATCAAGTCTTATTTTATATCACTTAAAGAAGTATTAGGGCAGTTGTGTTTCTTTATGTTTACCTTCATCTATATTTGAAAATAATTTGATAAATCAAAACACACACACATATATATATATATATATATATATATATCAACATACTAAAAATATGAATCAAAAGTTAGCCATTGCAACCTGAAATGGGTGTCCATCCCTCATTGGAGGTGCATGTATTCTCCACTTACACACCTTACTTTCTCTATAATATAACCTACATCTTTTATAGTCACTCTTTTCAATAATATAATCAAACCCAACTTTTATTGCAAAGGTGGCAACTGCATATCTATAGGCTTCCACGGTCACAAAGATTGTCCCCTCATCAATTGTAGGGTTATCCATGTCAAGTGTATAACTAGCATGCCCTCGTGTTCATCATCATATCTGCATCCCATTTTAGCATCTTCACCATCCTCTTCCTAATCAGTCCCATAGTTAGGCCCAAAGTTCGGATCAACCAAATATTCCCTACTTTCCATCCTATAAAAAACAACAACCATATATGGATATGCTTTCTCGTCATCATCATCTCCAAACACAAAATCATCCGCAATGCCCCCATTTCTATGTCTTCATGCTCGCTTGACAAGGCATCATGCTCAAGGAGAAGCTGGGCGATTATGCTCGGTACACGAGGAGAGGCTGCTCTGTTATGGTCGGTTGACTTTTTTGAGTTGAAGATGGTCCAAAATCAGTTACGACAGTCTCTTCCCTGTCTCTTTATTAACAATGTGGACAACCATCATCACAATCGTCACCCCCAGATGTTTACCCACATCATGGCTAGGCCCGCGTTGGTCCTAATGTCGCAGCAATTCTAAGAATTTGTGTCGTAGTACCTGGATACAAATTCCTCATTATGGCTAATTGGGAACTTGCCAAATTCGGTGTAAAAGTCACATAGAGTTAGGTTTGCTGCATTTACTGCCAGTCGATAATCAATACCAATGCTAACTACAATTCTACCATCGAGCAAGGTTTCAGTCCAACACCCGTGCCGAATCTTTCGTATGAATCCAGATGCGGCAGGCATCCTATGGATATTACCACACATCCTCGCTATTACCACAAGACTAAAGTTGCTAATCAAAAAAGGCATAGACATAATTATAGTTCTTACCGTTTAGGGAGGACGAAAGACACATTCATCGGGCTCTAGAGCTGCAGGGCTTTGTCCCCCACATCCTCTTCCCCCATGTCTCCCTAGCCCATGCTCTCCAGCCTTGCATGATCCATCTCCGTGATCTCCTACCGCGCAGGATCTATCTTCGTGTTGGATCCGCTTCACATCCACCATCATAGGCGTTCAACCAACGATCGACTCATGTTTTCCGCTTCCGGCCTCCTAACCATGCCAAGACAGGTCACAACAAGGAGGAGAGAGGGTAGAGAGGAGATGACGATGAGGGTGACGAACAGAGGCTAGGGAGGGAAGTGGAGGTGCATGGCGGTGCACGAATGAATGGTGTGACGGCTGGAGGGACTAGAGAAGTGGAGCGGAGTAGGGGAGTAGAGTGAAAAAACATTGGAAATTACAGAATAATGCGGCCCAGGTCCTCAAACCTGGGATGAGGCCATCGACTGCTCTAGTGGTAGAGATAACTCGTAAGAATAATAGTCAGAACAACTACTAAGCGTGATGAGACCCATATGTAATAAACTAAGTTAACCGGACGATAAGTTAGATAGGGCAAACAACGGCCGACATCAAACGGAACCAGGGCATAGAGGCAACGAATCCACATCGGCGGGTGGAATTTCTCCGATTGGCTGATTCGTAGTGGCACCGACCCAATTTACGAGTGAACACTAGACACAGTCGTAATAAACCCTAATATAAATGGGGTATGGATATAATGATGAACGCACATGCAAATCCACACTAGAATTTCAGTGCAATGGATGATGGGGGATGGTGATGGAGATGATGAAGATCAATGCCCAAGTCTCTAAGATCTGAGCGAGGGCAGAGATGAGCGTCCTTCTACGTGTCCCCCTCGAAGAACAGAAGACAGAGAAGTGGAATCATAGATAGTATAGAATAAGAATATACAAGACAATGAGCATAAAATAGTCTAAATAAAGTTGCTAAGCTCAAATGGTACTTAGACTAGTGGTACCATTCAAAATCAATATAGTTAGTTTGAGTTTTCCTTCACTCGGGAATCCTCATTGTACCAAAGAGGATGTCGAAACATTTGTACATTTATGGTTGATAATAATGAACATGTAAAAGTTGCGGACCCACAATGTTTTTGTTGTACCACTCTGAGGGATATGGTATTTGCGAATGAGTATTTTGTAAGTATTAAGTCGATGACTTGCGCACTACAACATACAGTGGTTGCTGAGTCACCATAATCAAGTGGATCATTAACTTCCAAGTATTATGAGGTAATTCACGTTTTTGGTTTGAGTATCTACCCCATCTTGTACTAATTCTCAACATTTAGTAGCATCATGGTTTTGCACTTGTTAATTTCCTTCTTTTCTTTCATTTTCCTTTAATCAACCTTTTATTTTAAACAATCAAACTAATGATCTACATAAGAGTATCAAGATTTCTTCACTTTTTCAATTAGTACCAATGGTATGGAAGATCTTATAATCATCATAAAGAACACATCATAATTTATACATCTAATAAGATCACCACAAGCTGAAACACTTCATTTATAATAATGTGTCGAAACCCAAAGGATATAACTCATTCCCTCCTTATAAGGAGTTGAAGTCGCAACTTATTATGCACTACTCAAAATTTAAACTAGTATGGTTACAGAAAATTAAATATGCTTAAGCGATAATTATTATAAGGTCTCAAAGATCTCCCCGGATTTAGAATTAAACTAGGCGAGATCTAGTGGTTCTCGTGGATACCTAGTTGGTGATGGGGACAGAGTACCTGCTTCCAAAATTGGGCTCAGAGTACATAGATTGTGTGAGGGGGTGGGGGTTCGAAATCCACAACGCTTGTATCGGAGATGGATGGAGCGCCAAATCTATGAGGATTATCTGGTTGTATGGAGATGCCTATATGAGCAATCATCTCTGTGCAGAGTGTCAAGCGATTCCTTCTGCAAATCGAAATGTCTATTGATGTTCAACACTTCACGCGGTAACCTTCCACCAATCGCTGCTTCAGCGTGCACTTTGGCCTTAGCATCTTCTAGGCGCTCAGCTTCTTCTTCAGCCCGAGCGAGAGCTTCTTGTGAGCGAGTTCTTACCGGTGACATGCGAAAGTTCGCGACTTTTTAAACCCAGTGCGACGAGGAGGATGAGGAGAAGCGAGGAGCCAAAGATCTGTGACCGATCATGGATTTTACCGAAGAATCAAGATGATCAATGACCCACTGAGGCAATTTTTTTCTTAGAAATCAACCTTCCCCACGATACCAACTGTCGGGATCCCTATGAGACTGAGCTACTAGAACATGGGAAATCTAGCGATAATTGGGGAATTGTCAAGATAAGTGAATCTAGATCTAAGCTAGAAGAAAGAACAAAGATAAGATAAAAACATATTATTTAAGGTTTATGCATATCGACGCCACCCGCCCACCCACTCTCCAACTTATATAGAGCACGCTAGAGCCGTGATAATGGTTTTAAGTATAATATAATTACACTCAATCTATTAAACAATGATTATTACATATATAATTCCTACTTAGAGCATGTACAATACAAGGTGCTTAGAAGAGTGCTTACAAAAATAAACCAGTTTTTTTAAGCACCGGTGCTAATTTATATTAGTAGATGGCTAAGAGCATATACAATGGAGAGTGCTTAGAGTGATGTTTACAAAAATAAACCAGACTTTTTTTTAAGCACCGGTGTTTATCTCTATAGGAGAGGTGCCTAGTTAAGCATCTTCCTTTTACAAATAAGTACTAGTGCTTAAGTTTAAACAGGTTTATTTTCTTAAGCATCTCCTTAAGCACCCAGTGTTGTACGTGCTCTAACTAGACACCTCTTTTATAAAAACAAGCACTGATGCTTAATAGATTGATTGGTTTATTTTTGTAAACACTCCTATAAACATCTCCCATTATACATGCTCTCGTGGGTGTAACGGCAACAAGCAACCTGAGCCGTCAGATCCATCATGCTACTTCCAATCTTGGTCCTCAGTTAACTGACGACGCGAGTGTGCGCCGCAGGAGAAATCAGCTTCAGGTTCCTGACAAGCCACCGAAGCACACCTCGGACGTTTTCTCAATAGTTGCTTCCCACTGCTTTTCTGGTTATTCACAATTTACAAGGACGGATATCACTCTCCATACTCCAGTAAGAATAGGAGCCTGAATTCGATAACAATTATCCAATCCCGTTGCGCCGGAGCCACCAGGTAGCGTTGTAGAATTCCTTCTCGACGGGTGTTACAGTACCTAGGAACGGATACGAGTAAATTGCAGGAAGCTATCACAATTTGGGCTGTTAGAACGAATCAGTACCAATATTCGTAATTTTTGTGCGTCGGTACCAATTCTGAGTCAGAGCGTTGCAAATCGCAGTAATTCATGACTAAGAGCATTTTGACAGCACGACTGACAGTTAGGACCCACTTATAAGAGCTGACTTGGCAGCCCACGCGAAGAACAAGCTCAGGGAGTAGGGCCCGCATGTCATCCACCCATCTTAATTCCCCTCCTCCTATCTGCCAAGCTGAGGTGGACGTGGGGCTAGCCTGTCAGCCCCCATCTTTCCTCCTCCTATCTCCCCTCTGGTCAGATCCGACCGACACAGGTCAACGCCGCTACGTTGCCTCCGGGGAGCGCCCCTCCATCACTGTCCTGCCTCCGTCGCGGCCCCAAGCTTGGCCAGCGCCGCCTACGGACGCCCAGGAGCTCAGCCGCAGACCCAATCCTAGCCAGTGCCATTCGCCGCCATGGCCTACCCAGCATGGCCGCACGGCTCACCAAGATTCGCGCCGTCAACGTTTCTCCTCTGGCTGCATGCCCAACGAACTGGAGGACAAACAGTGACGCCTTAAGCTGGCTGGTAGTGGCGTTGGAGTGCAGGATCTATGAGCATCCAGGTTTCTTGAGAAGGTACTGGGCTGAGGAAAATTTGGGATCTAGTGGCATTTGGAGCAGCTGTGTGCAACGATTTGAACAAGGAATGGAGCAGGCATATGCGTGTGGCAAAAAAAGGAATAAAGTAGCGCCCCTCCATCGCAATCCCAAGCTCGGCCAGCGCCGCCCGCGAGACCGGCGGCACGAGGAGGAGAGGCGGGCGGCCATGGTGGCTGGCGGCCGGAGCGGGCAGAGAGAGGGGATGAGACAAAGAGGACGCGGTCTGACAAGTGGGCCCACGTCTAGCTCAGCTCATCCTCCACCGTGGCAATTTTTTTGACTAATCAGCTCTGTTAGATGGGTCCCACTTGTCAGGAAACACGTTAAAATGTTATCAGATGAAAATTAGTGTGATTTGCAACATTGTATCCCAAACTTAATAATGACTCGCAAAAATTACAAATGTTGGTACTGACTCGTAAGTGGTGTCCGAATTGTGGTAGTTATCTCCAATTTACTCGACGGATACTCGCTCTTACCCACCGCCGCCGCCAACAATACTCGCGGAGTCAGCATAAAGAGAACCGGCCCGAGTGGTCAGTGACGGATGCGGTGGGTGCTGACGGCTACTGCATCGCTCCATCCCCGCATCCATCCCACTATAAGTAGAGCACCGCATATGCGACCTCCCCTGAGTTCTCAGCCACAGATTCCAGCGCCCTCAAGGCAAGCAGCGAGATAGCGTGACCAGTCTCCAGCGCAGCGCGCCTCTCTCTCCTTTCATGGCGTCGGGTCAACCGGCCGTGCAGGTAGACACCATTTCAGCCTTGCTAGCTCGCCTCTCCCGTCAGAGGGAGGAGGCACCCGTCAAATTCACTCGCTAATGTAACAGCATCTCTAACGTCGTCTTCTTTGAACTCCAGACCTTCGTGTTGAGGGTGTCCATCCACTGCCATGGCTGCAAGAAGAAGGTCCGGAAGGTGCTCAAGAGCATCGAAGGTAGCGCCACTCTCCAATTCTTCGCACGTCCTCCTCCTTCTTCTCCCACAAATGTGCTTCGCATTTCCGTGTGGTTTTTGCCCTTAATTAATGGAGTGGTCACCGTTTTGGTTGGGTTGTTTGTTCAGGCGTGCAGGACGTGAAGGTGGACGCGCAGCAGCACAAGGTGATAGTGACGGGCACCGTCGACGCCCAAACGCTCATCCAGAGGTTGCAGAAGTCAGGCAAGCAGGCCCTGCAGTGGCAAAACCTGCACGCCGCGCCTGCAAAGGACCCCGAGCCTGCGCCGGCGCCCCAGGCTCCGGCGCCGGATGCTCCGGCTGAGGACGACGGCAAGAATGATGATGCTCCGGTGGAAAAGAAGCCGGAGGATCCAGTGAAGGAGCCGCAGGCCGAGGGCGCGGAGAAGAAGCCAGAACAAGAGAAGAAGGTGGAAGAAACAGAGAAGGAAACAGAGCCCGAGAAGAAGGCTGAGAAAGAAGATGCGAAGCCAAGCGATGAGGCAAAGAAGGACGGCGGCGACAGCGAGGCTGCCGAGACGAAGGCAAAGGTCGCCGAGCCGGCGAGCGAAGCCGCCCCGGCCCCCGCGAAGGAGGCCGGCAATGACGAGAGCGAGGCGAAGGAGAAGAAGCAAAGCAAACCCAAGGAAGTCGTCGCCGCCGCTTCGGTCGAGAGGTCCCTGCCTCGGCACGCGCCCCAAGAATACAGCCCTTACTACGCGCCGCAGCCGGTGATGAGCTACAACATGGCGCAGCCGAGACAGAGCGTGTCCTACTACGCGCCGCAGCCGGAGCAGGCGTACTCCTCCATGCAGCAGCAGCAACAACCGCCGGCCTACTCCTCGATGAACATGACGCAGCACCAACCGCCACCGCAGCAGCAGGCCTACTCGCAGCAGGGGCAGCCAATGCAGCAGTGGTCGCCGTCGTACCTGTACATGCCGTACCCGCACGCGTCGCCCGAGTCCTACTACCAGGACTACTACAGCCCGCCCGGGACGCACGCGCCGTTGCCGCCGCCTCCGCCGCCGCTCCAGGACTCGTACCGCCTGTTCGACGACGAGAACCCAAACTCCTGCAGCGTCATGTGATCGACACGGCTGCCGGCTGCCGGCGGGGAAGTAGCTGAGGAGGCGTGAGGCGGCTTCGTGGTAATAGAGACCTCTCTGGTTGTAGGTAGAGTAGCTTGTTACTCTCTTCGATCGCTTGGGAGGTCAAAGCTCTCCCTGACCAATCCTTTTTCCTCTTTTATTATTACTAGTATTACTGTTCTATAAATAGAGCATGTAATTGTAATGAGATACCACGCCTTTACCTGTAGCTTCAATTGAGATCTTGCGTAGTATTACTACTGAGCTAAAACATAGTATATAAAACTGACTAGTAGTATTCAGCTAAAGAATCTTCGCTGGAGAAATTAAGAAAGGTCGCTGTGTACCCTAATAATCATGTCATGTCACGGAGGATATCCCTCTTGATTCTTCAACTCGCAGGTTCAGAACACAGGGATTATTACGCATGAAACAACCCATTCCCGCGATGAACAGAAACCAATGGCAATTCCCGCGTTTCCAATCAAGGCCTAGCTAAGCTGGTGTTAACCGTCAACTCTTAGGTGCTAAGCCATGACATTACATGGGGCCTCACCAAAGCCTCAGTCCATAGATTTACTCTCTAGATAACTCTAGCTGGTTGGCTCCCGTCCATAATAATATAATCTTGATAAGGCCTAATCAAGTTTTCTTTCTAGGCACTGATGATGGTCGCACGATAATGATCTTAATAATTTAGTGCGATAGCTCAGCAATTGAACTTTAGGCCGGAGCTCAGGGGTAAGGCCAAGCTGGCCGGTTTGTTTGCAAGCTTTTGAATATGAGCAAGGGGGTGTGGTCGTCCACATGTTGCAATGACATAACAGCCCAAATTAGGCGATTATTTATTGAAGATTTTATACATAATAACATCCTATCACCAAGCTAACCTGATATTTTTTTCTAAAAAAAAGAAGCTGGCCTGATTTCAGTACCGTGGGCGTGGGTTGAGGAGCATAATGGGAGAGTGGTGGACAAATCGGTAGCCAGGGGCATGGAGGGTAGTGGGCCTTCAACTGTACCAGATGCTAGTAGTATATTCTACTATGTCAGTACAAGATGGAATAATAATACAATATGATAGACTGATGCTCTGGTTAGTTGTTAATTGGGCACTGGGGATTAGGACAAAGCATGGTTGGACTGAGCCATTGGAGGTAGGGCAGTTCTCCACCGGAGGGATCGATGTGCTTTGGTAGATCAGATCAGGTCAGGCCGGGCATGTGTTTGTTGGTTTGTTTGTGTCAGTGACTCAGAAAGCCAGCATGCCCACTTGGCCGCCCGTGGCTTGTGCATGTTGGCCATGTGTAAGCAGCTGCTGTGTTTTTCTTTCTTTTTCTTCAAGACAACAACTCCGCTCTCTCTCCCTCTCTCTCTATGTGTGTGTATGTGGCTACGATACAATTCAACAAAACTCAGGACCCCAGCGGGGGTTGTTCGTTGTACTAACAGGCCTTGTTTTAGCGAGGTGTTTAAATTGTGTTTCCTCCTTGGAGGATGCATATGGGTTAAGAAGTCAATACAAATCCCTTGTTACCCGCAACAAAAAAAAAATACAAATCCCTTGTTCACCGGCGCTTGGTTGGTTGTGTTTTTTCTCTGTGCACGCGGGAGTGCTACTGCTGAAGAATAGTTCATGGCTCGCAATTGTACCTGCAAACTCCTTTCCCTTTCTGCACAACTGATGCGGCACATGGCATGCCTAGCACCGAGCAGCGAATTGTGCCATCATCGCTATGATATATGCTCGCCATCTAATAGCGCCAAATAAATCCCGGAACTAATAATTACTTACATAGATAATGCCTAGACAGCGGTTCGGGCACCAAAAGATCGTCGTCCGGTTCGTTCATCCCGAAGCGAAGCTCATTGCCATACTCTATCTCGGTTCCGGGACGCGGCCAAGTGCGAATCCTAGCTCTGGTCCACTGGATCCGTCCGATTTTGATGTACATTGGGCACGCATCACTGCTTTGGCCACCAACAACCACAGTGTTTCTCCGGCTGTCACTAGTGCTGAGTGTGGAGCCTAATTCTGGGTGCACAGGAAGTGGGCGCGGGAAAAGGATATCGGTCACATTGGTTGGCGCAATTGCTCGCCACGATGGATGTTGGGTTGCCATTCTCTCTCCAAGTTTTTACTCACCTGGTTACTACTCTCTCTCACGGCTGGAGCCAGTGAGCCACGGACCACCGGGCGTGGGCAGCACTGCAAAACTTGGCCGCTATCAGTACTACGTACGTGTCACCGTGTCAGATTCCTTGGGACGTACAGGGCCGCCCATGTGGCCCCCAAGCAGATACATGGCCCCAACCCCAAGCACCGGCGGGAGGGCTCAGGTCAAATCCGCTCCCCAAGGAACTCGAAAAAGGGAGGATGAGCTGCTGCTCGAATGGAATGAATAGCAAAGAAGATCTTTGGAAGCGATTGCATTCTTTTTCTTCCTTTTCCAAGGCATGCATCATAGCAACCACCACATGTTTGCTTCATCCCCAAAGCTATATATCGTCCTTTCGAGTCATGCACCAAGCAAGCATCTGGGTTTTGGTTGCCATGATTACAGCAATAGATCCCTTATACTAGATACAATTACAAAAGCACCATCATAGCAGGGATTAGCGGTTTGGCACCGTCTAACGACTGCTAGCTAAGCTAGGTTCCCTCCATGACTGTTAGTTGGCGCACGCCTTTTTCCGGAGATCCTTGGCCGTCCAATCGAACAACTACAAATAGCTGCTAGTTAGTTCGGAATACCCAAGAAACTCCTCTCTTTTTTTTTCTCTAGCGCCGGCATTTTCTACGTGAAAGCAAAGGACGTTTGGATCTTCTTATACATTCACTACGAATAGATTGTTGTTCACGTGATAATACCTTACTTGCCTAGAGCAAAAGAGTTGTACCTACTATACTCTCATGGGAATAAAAAGGTACTCACTCCCTTGCTTGCCTGGATATCATCAAGTAGAAAAATCTCTCGGGCACCTTTCAGGATTTTTGTTTGCAAAAACATTTGTCCACGAGAAGATTCATGATTTTTGTGGATATAGATAGAGCCAGAGTTATCTGCTTGGCCCTGGTGCGCCAAACAAACAACACTCAAAATATGACCGGAGGGAGTCCACACGATGCGAGTACAGGGATGAAAAGCTACAGCTGAACCAACGCGATCGAAAAGCACATGGTTTTTGGAACGTACTATTCGAGTCTACTAGCTGACGAGGAGACGAACGAGAGAGGTGGAGGACGTGACGGAGAAGTTCAATTTGGTAGTACGTAGGGGCGACATTGGGCAGAATGAGTTTGGCCATATACTTAACCGGCTGGTCCCTCTCTCTCGCAATGTGGTTCATAGCTTTTTTACTCGTACGTACTAACTAAAGCGACGGTCACTAATTAACAATTTGCAGTTCTCCAGCCTCGACACCTCGCAATCTTGCTGCTAGAAAGAAAGAAGAAAGAAGCCATGGTGGCATCCCTGTCGCGGACGCCGCGCACGGCACAGATGTCTGCTCTGTCTCTAGCATGTGGAGAAGAATATTGGCCATGTAGTTCTCAGTGTAGCTCTTTGTAATTTGGCTTTCCGAAATCGTTCATGACGTTGAGAACACCCGCATCTCGATTGATATAGATAGATAATGCGTGCAAGGTCGGGATGATCGCTCGATCACGAATGTATGTCGGGGAAATAATTAAGCTTGGGGTCGGGATGAATGAATTTGACAGCATCTTAGATGGAAAAACCGCTTGCGAAAAAACTCGACGCTCTCGCGACCGGCCGTGCCGCCGTCTTCCGTCAGGGTGTCAAGCGGGACGGGTTGCGGCACAACTTATTCACTAACCCTTCTCTAATTTTACTAACTTCCTAGACCCTTTTTGTCTATATTTTGCTTCGCGGGTCATTATGCGGGTGCCGCTTGACACCCTATCTCCCGTCCTCCAAGATCTCCCCCACCTTCCCTTCCTCGCTGTCGTCAGCGTGCCTCGCCATGCTAGACCCGAGCGACGGCGGCGGCCCTTGGTGATTCCCCTCTCGGTGGTGCGTCCGCACGCGGCGGCACGGCGTCGAATGTGCGTTCAGGAGGCGACGCGGGGAGCCCTAACGCTGGCGATGACATGTTGTGCCATGGTGGAGCTGCTAGTTTGGTGGCAACGGTGGCTGGGAGGGGCCTAGTCCGTGGTGCTCTGCAGGCCCAGATCTAGGCTCTTCGGGCCCGATCTGGGCTAGGGCGAGCCGGGCTCGGCTTCGTCGCCCGGTTGTGTTGACGAGTGGTCCGTGACGGGGGTGGTAGCAACGATGCCGTGCCTGCTGTATTTCCTCCGGGTCCGGCGGTTTGATGAATTGACAACCTGGGAGCATCTCCACTCGCACCCCCCAATTTAACCCCGGCGTAAGATCATATGTGGGACGCCGACGCAAAAACCAGCTATGGGGGGGGAGCCGGTCTCCAGCCGTAACCCCCACATCGGCCCCCAAATTAGAAATTTAAAATTCAAACAACAAAAAAAATATGGCGGGTAGAACGGCCGATCGCCGATCGCATAGTCGCAAATAGCATAAATAGTCTTACAAAACAAAGTCTCGACGATCACATCGTCGCAAATCGCTGCAAATCAACATAGTCTAGCGATCAAAAGAAGCCGCGCCGGCATCACAAAGCATAGCGGCGCATCAGACGGCGGCGTCGATATCGACGGCCGATGGGGGAGTGCCTGTCGCCGGTGCGCTCGCCAGTGCTAGGGTAGTGGATGCCGCAGGTGCTTAGGTAGTGGATGCCGGTGGACCTCGGACCCCATACAGGATCGCGGTGCGCTGGGCCTCCCACCACGCTCGCACGTCGGCGTCCATGTCCCTGGTGTCGACCATGAGGATTGACAGGTCCTCCCTCCTCTTCTTCGCGGCCACATTGGCCCTGATCAGCTCGAGCTTGGCGTCCTACCTCTCGATGACCGACACCCACCTGACCGCGGCAACCTGCTCCATCTTGGCGGCCTACTCCGCCCTCTCGGCAGCGTGCGAGGCGGCATCCGCCCTGCAGGCCATGATCGAGTTGTGCAGTTTCTCGATGGCCGGCGCGGCATCCCTCACCGCCTTGGCCTTCTTTTTCCCGATCGGACGGCCTCCCGAGGAGAGAGCTGGCGGCGCGTCGGGGTCGTACTTGCCCTTGGCGAGCTCCATGCGCGTCTCAGTCCACTTGTCGCACGTCTCAATCCTGGCGAACACATGGATGAACTTGAACTCGACGTCGTCGTTGTCCTCGCGGTAGGCGGTGATCATGGCGCGCATCTACGGAAGCAATGCAATGTACCGAACAAACAACCGTGATCAATGTCCGGCGACCCAACACAAAGGCTACGATGGACAGTGGACACGGTGGGTTCACTTACTTGGTCCTCGAAGTTGGTGCCGCTGACATGGACACGGCGCACCTCCTCCACGACGCCATGCCACTTGTTGCAAGCATGTTGGATCATGTGTCAGTGGTGCGACATGCCGGAGTCGTTGTGGTCGTGGTACAAATCCTTGAAGTAGGGGTCCAAGAGCCGCCGCTCGTCGTACGCCGCCTTGACGCGCAGCCAGTAGGCCTCGGAGCTCTGGTTCGCGCCGGTGAAGGGGTCGATGCTGACCGATTTCCAAGCCTCGGCGAGGCACTCGTCCTCCCGTGAGCTCCACTTCGGGCCGCGGCCGCCGTTCTTCTTCTTCTTGACCTCGGGCACTGACGCGGGCACCAGCGCGGGCGCCTACACCTCGTCGTCCTCGGCGAACGCGTAGGCCTCGTTCTCCCAGGGTTCTTGGCTGTTGTCGCAGCCGTCGTAGGCCTCCGCCTCCCCCTGTGTGTAGAACGGTGGCAGCCCCCCATCGTTGATTATGTCGGTCATGATGGCGTCGGTGCCTAGCGTCGTTTCGTCGAGCACCCCGTGGCTGCCGCCGCTGCTACCAGCGGTGGTGGGCATACCGCCGTGGAAGAGGGGGCGGCGGAGAGCAGGAGAGGCGGCCAGGTTGGGTGTACCTTGGCTGAAGGCATTGGGGTTGAAGCTGGCGTTGAGGTCGATGGCGCTGAAGGCATTGGGGTTGAAGCTGCCGCCCGCGTCGAGTGGCCCACACGGCGAGAAGCGAGATAGCTTGGGTGTACCCTGGCTGTCCTGGGACATCGGGCCAGCCTAGGTTCTTGCCGAAGACGGCGACGATGACAGGACGCTCCCTTGGCTCTCCCACGCGTGCGGGGGAAGCTCGGCATGCCCGCCATGTGGGCGGCTCTCTGCGCCATGAGCATCTCCGCGGCCAGAGCCTCCGAGGCCCGCTTCTTCTTCGCCCTGAGCTCTCTCTGTCGGCGGCTGGCGTTCTCGATCTGCCGGCGCTGCCGCTCGAACGCCCACTCCGCGTTCGTCATCCCCTCCGGCCGCTCCTTCTCCGGCTTGCCCCTCTTCTTCGCCCTGCAGTCGTGCGGGGAGCGGCGTACTTCTTCGGTGGCATGGTTGCGCGATCTGGTCTGTGCTGGGGGAAATGGCGGGAGTGGGAGGCGAGATGGGGGGGGGGAGGCGGGAGGTAGGGGCTAATTTTGGAGGAAAGCGACGCTAATTTTGGTGGGAAAAAGGGAATAATTTCAGATAGATCGCCGACAGGGCTGGTCCGCCGAATTTTTCTCCGCCGTCTGGCGCCTTCGCTGGCCTCCCTTGGAATTAGGTTTCGACCGGGCACGCCAGGTAAATCGAGCGCAGGTGCCGACGCCAAATCAAAATTGAGGGACACGACTAGAACCAGAAATTAGCGCCGGCGGCCCTCAAAGGCTTTAGGGGGGGAGATCCTGTGATAGGATACTTACTACTGTACCAGTTACGCGATTCTGCGTATCACTCTCGATGTACTACTACACAACACCGAAATTTGTGAATAGTACAGCTGCTCTTTTCCTCTTCTTTTTTGCGACGAGAATAGTAGTACTAGTACAAGTGTACAGGTACGGCTGCTGGTACAGTGATGTTCGAAGTTCCACGGCTACTTGTACAGCTTCTACTGAAGATTTCTGAAACTGTTGACTGTTCGCGGAGGCAGCTGGAAACCCGCAGTGTTTGGCATTTTCGTGAGTGACATTTTATTTTCCATCCTTGGCAGTGGTATTTATTTGTACAGAGTCCATGTTGGAAGCATTGTTATCTGACTTTTTGAAAATGCTCTCTGGAAAGAAGAAACCGGGCAAAGTTTGCAGTTAACTTGTGTGCCACAGGCGGTTCCCGACCTAACCAGGTGAAGTGAGATCAAGCGATAGGCAACATCTAATTTCCGAACTGAAAAAGCAGAGGAGAAGGATGAGTGAGGGTTTGGGCAGAACCAATACAGGCTGTAGCATTTCTGGTAGGAGATCCTTTCAGAGGTGAATCATCCGACGGATGGGGCGTGCATATTCCAGAAGAAGCAGTAGGTAGGTGGCGACTTTACACCTGAATCTGACATGGAGCCGCGTAGGCACCGATAGCGAAGCACCGGCCTCCCAAGACGGGGAATGCCCCATTCATCGACCTTTGCTTTCGCCCTACCTTAACAATTCGCGGGAAAAGGCCCTTTTGCGAAAGAGATCTTGCCGGGGTTTTGGGCGGTCGGTTTCTGAAACCCCGTTCACTCCTTCCTTCATACTCGAGCTGTCTATCTGTCTGTCTGTCTGTCTGTCTGTCCAAGAGAGATCTTGGTTCAGAAGCAATGCCGCCATTTTTCTCAAGTTATTTCTCTAGGATTTTGTTCTCCGCTTCTAGTAAATACGGAATTGGTTTTCAAACTAGTCGTGCACATTTCCCAAGGTCTCGGCCCCACGATCCGGAGCTTAATTAATGAACCCCGGTCGCTCATGACTGAGATGTTGTGGTCTGCAGCGATGGCACGTTGTTGCGTGCACGGCTCATTGCTTACGTCCATCCATCTACTACACCCCGTGCCGCGATGTTACCGTCAGCGACCGTGGTTGGGGCTAGGGCAGCCGGCAGACACGGCTGCACGAGAGAGAGCGAAACTTCCACGATGGCAAAACAACGGCGACCTTTCCGGCAGTAGACCGTGGCCGCAGCCGCCGCCGCCGCAGTCGCAGCCGCCGGCGGCGGTCACGTGTTAAACTCAACTCTTGGGCCCGGCAACGAACAAACCACGGTTTGTTTATCGGTATCTTATATCGCAGTGCTGCTCCTTTAGGTAAATAACTCATGTGTACAAGGCTCGCCAATGGGGCTGGGAGCAGAACAGAACTTGGGTTTGGCATCGCTGTCAGGTGCATAATTTTAACCGAATTGGCGAATTCAGATTAGATCACAACACTTTTCTGGAGTACTAACTTATGCTATCGATCCGGTAGCCAATTAGAAGTTCGTGTCCGAATCCAGCAGCCTAGTGGAGAAGGTGATATAAGCCTGCACTTGCCATCAGGGAGGATAATAGCACACTTGCTTGTTGCAGGTGCGTGTATCATCAGATTCAGACATCCGGTCATTCATCGCGGTACACGAGTACAGGCAGTGTAGTAGTACTCCATGTGTTTGGCTATGATCGATTTTGTATACTCCACTTGACTATCGCAGTACAAGTGCCTGGTACTCTTGTACTACAATATACTGCATGCTTTTAGCTAGCTATATCTCTGCAGTCTGCACTGGACTTTGTTTTGCTGTAAGTGAATCATCTATGTTCCTGCATGTCTGGACTAGCTTTTAGTTCCCCGTCAATTATTAGAACTAGTAGTAGTATTTGAAGCCACCATCCAAACCTAATGCGAAATGAGTTTGCAGCAACTGTAAAACCCAGGAGTATACTTTATGGCTAGCTGGGAAACAGCAGTAGTAGCACACAGTCAGCAGTGCGCTTCTTGCCACTGTCAGTTACTAATGCGAGGTGATTAGAGGCTCACAACAGGAGTATATAATCTCTCATGCTGAAGAGATATCCGACACTGTCAGCTACTAGAAAAGAAAAGAAAAGACTTGAGTGGACACTGGGACGCATTCATCTGAACCTTGAGCGGAAGACACGGGCTTAAATTAACCACATCGCTCTCGTCGCATTTCCTCCTCCCCCAATAATTCGACCAGATTTTCCAGGACCATTGTGGCAGAGCGATACGTCCATCTCATCGAGTTTATGGAACACAGCAGCGTGCGCTTGTTAGCGCTGCATTTCGCTTCTGAAAATCTGCATCCAGATCGACGAAACATCGCTGTGGATGTGTGAATAATGTGCAGTCCGTTTTTCAGGACTGGGTCTACTGATTTCAAGCGAGTTTTCATGCGTAGAAAGTCTACCCTCATGTCCATGTACTACTAGCAAT
Source organism: Avena eriantha (assembly GCA_910589775.1). Taxonomy (NCBI): domain Eukaryota; kingdom Viridiplantae; phylum Streptophyta; class Magnoliopsida; order Poales; family Poaceae; genus Avena; species Avena eriantha. The sequence goes on from OU342743.1 coordinate 545,488,307, forward strand.
TATACTTTCTACTCATCTGACCGTGTTGCATGGAGGCTTCAGTGATTTCGTTCGTGGTCACTTCTGCCTGCGCAATTACTCTACGAGATGGGATCACCAGGGAACATTTTACGTTCACGAACATCCCGGCTATCTTACATAATCGCTCTGTCCCGAATTAGATGTCACAGGTACCTACAGATTTATATGTATTTAGTCATGTTTTTAGTGTATAGATAGATCTAGACAAATCAGCGACATGTAATTCAGAACAAAGAGAGTACTTGTGAAAAGAAAAAAGCAAGATAACACTTCCGTGCTCACAAACTGGACAAAAAAGCCGAATAATCCTGTGGGCTAGACAGGGCTTCTCGGAAAATTCGGTGTCGGCCCAGCATTGACACAATCTCGTGGACCAGATTGTAGCCATGCCTAAATGCTTTTGGGCTAGCACATGTTTTATGTTTAGAGTACACAAGCTCACAGTTTGGCTCGAAGCTCGACTTCGCTTAGGGTTGGTCGTCGTACTTGGTTGTTAGAAATGCCACGATGTAATGATTCTATGAACCTGGAGTAGCAAGTTTCTGATGCACTCTTTTGCTCACGAGGCTACCGAAGGGGACTGGGAGGTTTTTAATGAGGCGGCTTGTTTGCTATAACAAAGTGTTTATTCCTTCAAAAAAAAAATGTGCCCTTTTGTACTCCCTCAGTCCTAAAATAGATGTCAGAAGTTTGTCAAAATTAATGTCTAGATTTATCCAAATTTCGATAAATATGCGACATCTATTTCAAAACGGAAGGAGTATTATAAGATGGAAAAAGAGTTGAGAGCCTGTGAACAAGCAACGGAGCTCCGCAGACAAAGAAAACGAGGACTAGCTATCTCGAGTATTTGGGAGATTCACTCCGTTTCAAAATATAAAATATTTTAGGTTTGTGAAAAAAATGTATCTAAACTTTTTTTAGTGTGTAGATTCGTTCCGAACCTGAGTAACCTACATACTAAAAAAAGTCACATTTGCTTCACGAACCTAAAACATCTTATATTTTGAAACAGAGGGAGTAGCTTTTTTACACACAACCTAGCAATCTTCCATTGCTTGAGTTCTACCATACTTGTGCGACATACCTCCGTCAGCATGGAAGCCAACCAGTCAAACTCTCTGTTGTTCCTTTCCTACTAGATGTCGCGTATTGCGAGCAAAATTAGGGCATTGATTTCCTTGCTGCCTTGCAGTGATATTGCTGAGGCCACTTGAGGCCACCATTCTAGATATGTTGTTCTTGCATCCGGCGTGAAGCAGTGGAGTAGAAGTGGGAGGAGGACGGTACCAAACCTCGCTCGCGAAGGAGAACAGCCTGTGTTGTGCAATAGACAAGCTTGTTTGCCTTTTGTTTTTCTCCTCTCCTCTAGTTGTACTAGTTTTTTGTGTTGCTTACACCTAAACTATGCAGGGGCGGCCCATCCTGGAAGTCCGATGGCTGGACTAGGTTCAACCTGTAATTTCCTTTCCGGAGCTTGGCCTAAAAAGCTGTACATTCTAGAAATGCGTAAAATCTTGTATAGTACTCAAAGAATAGGTGTAGTTATGTGTTTCTATACTAAAAATAAATACTCGGGAAAACTAGTGTTAATGTTATAGACTAGGTGGGCCTAGCTTTGTCTTGCTATTTTTATTTCAGTATTTTCAAAGCCCAACTCAAACCCTACCTGGTCCGACAACATGCATGTCGCCATTTTCTTCCTCTATTTCACAAAAAAAATGATGTTTTGAACATTGACAAAGTATTTGAATATAGCTTTAACAACAGTACTTTTATAGGTTAAATTTATATAGTTACGAATAAAATCATTATATTTTTTGAAACACTTCTCGAGGCAAATGCATGCATACAATACGAATTTTTAAGTGTTCACTCTAAATATTTATTTAAGTATTATTGCTCAAAATTTCCAATGCTTGAATTAAGATATTCTTAGGAAGTCACATTGCTTCGCGTTGTTCCATTTGCAGGAGAATAAAAGGTAGTCCGGAGCCGAGGGTAACTTATCATGGTGCAGCTGGTGATCTCAAACACGTAGTGATGTGAGCGGGTGTCTGGCGCGTGGGAAGTGCTGGTCGACGGCTTGCTCTCTCCGGTGGTAGGCGTGGGGCCACGCCGCCATGGGACAACACCGAGGGAGGCTCGTGAGGTGCCCTCCCTGGGATAGGGAGGGGTCTCCGGTAGCCGCTTCTCACCGCTTGCGGGACTGAGCGATGCAGAGGAGGAGGATGAGGTATCCCGGCGGTGCGGCGGCCGGTGCTCCTGGACGGCTTCCTCGTGAAGGCACTGGGTTACGTGGTGCCGGAGGTCATGACCGGCTCACTGGACAGGATGGAGGTTACTTCCTCGGTGGCAAGGGCTCCAGGGGATCTGGATTTCCCTCTGCTCCCCGCGCTAGCCCGCTCGCTGATGTGCTCTTCGTCGGTGCAGATGATCCTAGTGGGATCTCTCGAGCTTTCGCTGGATTCGCCGTCTGCAGTGGCACCTCCAACCGCGAGTGCGGCTTCTGCGACGGTGCCGCTGCCGCTGGGGGCAAAAACCCTAACGCGTGGGAGCCGCGAGGAGGGAGATGGAGAGTTGGGCCGGGGTTTGGGCCTGTGGTGGTAGGGCCGGGGTCTGCGGAGCTAGCGTTGGTGCCCCAAATGGGGGAGGGGGTTTCTTTGGGCCCATTTCTATGGCGCGGCCTAGAACTGGTGCGGGAGGTTACAAATGGACGACATGTGCCAATCGAGAGGGATCCTACAACTCGGATTGTCTGTGGCCCTCAGCCTCGATCCCCACCTATCCCACCGCAACTACATAAGTGGATGTGGTTGCCCCCCAGAACCCTAGATCTAGTCCTAGGGTTCCTAGCCTCTGAGAGTGAAGTGAGAAAACACATCGGTCGAGCGAAGCTTCTCTTCTCCTCCACTGAACCTACCTCAGGGGAGGTGGTGGTGAAGTTGGTAGCGATGAATAGGAACTGGAACAATGAATCGGGGACGTGGGAAGCGCCAGTACGATGAGATGAACTATGACGACAACGGGGACCATTGTCGCAGCAACAACCTCAACAACTGACTCAACTTCGATCAGGAAGAGCACCACCATCAGTAGCAAGGGTTTGGTTGCCTACTAGGGGGTCGCTGGGAAGAGGGTAACCAAGGCCAAGGCAGTGACATGAATCCCCATCCGACCAACATGCGAGGGAGCGAGTTCGGTCAGGGTAGGAGCAAGCATCGGGAAAGGCCCCCCGGTGCCCCAGGACACGATGACTCCATCGGCTCAACCGATGCTCTCCAGGCCCGCGCGTGGGGGCGACGCTGGAAGAGGAGGCTAATCACATCCTATGTTACAACTGCAGACAACCGGGGTATGCCCAAGCTGCGTGCAAAGGCCCCCCTTTCTGCATCAAGTCTAAACAAGAGTGCATGCCTCTTCCATGTGTACCGCGAGTTCTAGCGAGCTCGAGCCCTACTTGGTGGGTCTTGGTGGCTCGGGGAAGGGTTTCTTCTACTTCGACATCTCGAAATCTGAGCTTTTAAAAGCGGCTTACAATTCCGCCCTGGTTTACATTGACTCAGGCAACCTCTCCGCCCAACAAGTGGAAGTAGATTTTTAAGAACTCGTAGATGAAACCTAGGAGTGGCAAGTAAGAAAGCTCAGTGCGACTGATTACTCTATTGTATTCCCCTCCAAAAAAGTTTGCGCATGGATATTCGGGGTGGCGGACTCCACCTCCCTAATACCTTTGATCCGGATTACGGATGTAGTATAATAGTCTTTTTCCCTAGAAGACCTAGTTTTAATTGGACCTTGGGAAATAATGCTAATATGAAATAAAAAGGACACATCTACAAGACTTTGTTTCTTCATTTTACCTTCGTTTACCGGACCAATCTAGTTTAGTTTATCGTGAGTTGATTCAATGGATGGAGATAGTCCAGGGTTGAAGATCCACCTACAGCTGCATATCATATAGGATAGAAGATAATAATAAGCATAGTCATGTGTAATGTTTTAATAGAGATAATCTCGTGTGGGAAACACATCCTAATATACTCGAGCCCGTGAGAGGCAGGAGGCATAACAATAGTCTTTTGATCCAACCGAGTGCACCACAAAGCACCGTGCTACAAATGATTATTAAGTGTAATATACATATCAAAGCATTAGGTGGTGATGTTGTTGTGATCCCGAATGGGTCGCTAAGAGAAGATCATACTACCCTTTCTGTCACTAGGTTTCCTGTGAGATCGCCACTAGCCAAGTATCCCACCTCAAGCCTTTATCAATCTATGGGATCTTGGGTACCTATAAGTCCAAAGATCGAGACAAGAGATAAAGAAACAAAAGATACAAATCTCTCTTTCAAACAATACACAATGCTCCCATAGATTAGATGCACATAATCGCTGCGAGGTTTCTCCCCAACATGTAGCCCATGTGGACTACTCACTCATAACAATAAGATTATGGATAGAAAACATTGTGCAAAATACTTAGATTGAAACCAAATATTCTTACAATGGTCACCAAATCACAAGGAGATCTCAAGTACAAAGTAATGGATGTGGCTAATGGAGGGGTTGGAAGATGGAAAGGATGAACTATGGTGTGGATCTCCTTTGGTGGTGTTGTGATACAATCTGAGAATGACGACCTTCTGCACGGCGACTGAGGTCTCAAAATATATAGGCATCTTCACGAAAGTTGTAGGGTTTGATGAGATGAAGCCGCGACCACATGGTACGAGTGAATGATACGGGCAGGCCCTTCCCGTACCAGTGGTCGTTATGGCTATAGACACCTGGCATTTGCTCCAGAATTACTTGGTCATGTGGACTTCCTCAAAACCTTCATTATGACTCCAGATTTCGCATTCAAAAGCATGATTTCCTGCACAACACAAATCAAAGCAATGGTTTGTATATCTTTGAAATTATTAGTCATTAGTGGCAAGGATAGAGAGTGTCTTGTCAATTGCTTGACTAAAAACATTGTTTAAATTCGGTGTAAGATGGCTATTTTTGGAGCCATCACTCCCACAGAACAAGCTCAAGGCCCTTGTCATCGAAGCTGCGGTGGATCTGTAGGCCTCAAAAATCTTGTCCGATGTCTGGGTGCATCTGCATGGGGTGCCTACGCCCCTCCATCATGTTGACTAGCTGATGAATGGCACGAGGGAGATTGGCAGACCAGTTGTGGTGGACGAACTATCTTTGATTCATGTCGCTGACCCTGTTCGTATACTATTTGGATGTCGGTCCCCCGCCAGCTGGTGCCATCCATCATGCTATTCGTGAACTCCCAAGGTTTTTGGATACGGGTGGAAGCTGAGGCCAACCTGGGGGTGCTGCTCCCTCTCCTTCCCCCCGTCACTACCACCACCCTCAAGCCGAGATATGACAACAATGATAATAAGGAAGACGAGGAAACTGACAATGAAGGTTGGGATGGCCGCGGAGGCCACCATGGAAGCAAGGAAAACTCCACGATAACTCCTAAATCTAGCTCAGGTGGTGGACACTACTCAGTGGTATTGGAGGAGGGGCCCTCCCAGCCTGCTGTGGCTAAAGAACTGCCTAGCTCCATGTTCAACCAATACGGGTACAACCTTACGTCGGAGGGGGTTGTGTTCCCTTCCATAGCCACTCTCCTCCACCCCGTCCCCAACGACCAATCGCCGCCATCCCCTTCCTCACTACCATGCTTGTCACCTCCTCTAAAGGATTGGCAGAGGTGTTGTAGGATACCCCAATGAAGAACGCACCAACATGGGAGACTGATACTGAACAAATGCGGGAGAACGAGAAGCGAAGCAAGTGCAACGCTGGCCGCCATGATCAGGTCCATAGGCCCCCCGACACCCAGGGAGACCGAAGTGCTAACCGAGGTGGTGGCCTCTACGGAGGTGCGTCGGTCCACGCCGGAGGTGCTGTACACAGGAGGCATGTTGTGCTATCGTCGGCTGCTACTGTGGCCCAGGCCCCAAGATCCAAGGCAATTCCAACTGAGAAGAGCAACGCAAGAGTCCCAGAGGCAAGGGCCTAACTGAGGAACCGGTACTAGATCGGGCCATCCACCTTACAGTTGACAAGAACACACCAGGTAACAACATATCTAACTTTGATGTTCTGCAAGATGTCTGGCATGATCACCTTTTGGATGTTGCATGCGATAGCTGCATTCTATTTTTGATCTCGTACGCCCCTCTGCCTCTATTTATCTTATCCAAGCTAGAGAGCTTGCCCAAGATGAACTAGCTATGGACCGTGATAGCATTGAGAAGGAGAAAGTTGCAGTAGCATTAGAGGCTGAAAGGCAGAAAGCAGCGGAGGCGGAAACGATGGGTGGGAGTGAGGGGACAACATGGGATGACTCTACTCCCACCGTGATGATGCCGACATCGAAACATAAGCAGAAATCCAAGGGGGCTGCTCCATCTAGAAAGGTACCGATTACCCGACAAGCACAGGTGCAAGGCTAGGGTTCCTAATGCGGATCCTCTTCTAGAATGTTCAAGGGTTCGACCGCAGGAGGAGGCGAACTCTTCTCAAAGACTACATCCACAAGCACAATATTGGCATAGTTTATCTACAAGATACTATTAAATGTGAATTCACGGATGCGGAGCTCCATATCCTTGAGGTGGGCGACAAGTTCTATTGGTGTTGGCTTCCCGCCACAGGCCATTCCAGAGGAATGTTGGTCGGATTAAGGGATAGTGCGTTTGAAGTGGACCATGTCGACCGTGGACTTCTATTTCTCAACGCGGCGGTTCTCCACATAGAATCACATCGAACAATAGAAATCATGGCTGTTTATGGCCCCGAGGATCACGGGTGTTCCACGGAATTCCTGAACGAAACCTCTAGTAAGATTGCACGGTGCGATCTGCCAATCATCCTGGGTGGAAGTTTAACCTTATCCACGCAGCGAAACACAAAAACAACTCGAACCTTAATTGGAATAGGATTTACCTTTTCAACTCACATATTGCCAACTGGGCCATGCATGAAGTTGCACGCACGGGAGCGCGCTACACTTGGACGAACAGACAGCTAAACCTCGTCCACTGTGTTTTGGATAGAGTTTTCATATCACCAGACTTCAAAACCATTTTCCCTCTGTCCTCTCTTTTGGCTGAAACCAGTTTAAGTTCGGATCACACTCCGCTGATCTTTGATATAAGTGAGGGCACTAGGGTGAAGTCCAACCATTTATTCTTCAAAACAAGATGGTTTGAAGTGTATGGCTTCAAAGATTTAGTCTTAGCAAAATGGGCTTCGCTGGGTAGCAGGTCAAGGGCCCCTGACACCATAGATTAGCAGCAGTCAGTGTCCATGAACCGGTGTCAATTCCTTAGAGGGTGGAGTGTGGACCAGGGTAAATAGGCCCAACATAATAAGGGTGTGTTGCATGGACAAATCAATCAACAGGTCCTACAAGCGGACTCCTACGGTTTAGACGAAGACAGGTGGGCGTACCGCTATTACCTAGAGGAGCATATGCTCCATATCTATTGGCAGGAGGAGGAGTACTAGTGCCAACGAGGTCAAGTGAGATGGGCTCTCCAAGGCGATGCTAACACATGGTACTTCCATGTCGTTGCCAATGGGCGACAGAAAATGTAACATCTCCTCTCTCACCACTTTGGACGACACTATTAGGGAGAAATATGCCATTCAGGCCCACATATACAGCTTTTACCGCGAGCTCTTAGGCTCTACCTCTGCCCGGTGATGTGGCATTTCATCGTCCACCCAGGGCGCCAGTCTTGGTAGAAGAAAACAACTCCCTGGCTCTTACCTTCACGGAGTAGGAGCTCGATTTGGTGGTTACTGACATGAAATCTGACACATTCCCTAGGCCAGGATGGCTTCCCGATTCCTTTCTTCAAATTTTTCTTTTCGTGGCTAAATCAGGGTGTCTTACACATTTTCAATGAGTTCGTCCTTGGGCGTAATGATGTCTCCCATCTTAATTCCGGCGTTTTCTCGCTCATACCTAAGGTTCTGGGGCGGAATCAATCACTCAATACCGTCCCATCGCCCTCATCAACATATCTTGAAAATTATCTCGAAAGCCTATGCCTCCTGTCTTTATCTAGTGGCCAATCGAATCATCAGCCTGAACCAGACTATGTTTATCAAGGGATAGTTTATCCTATATGATTCGCTTGCGCTAATGGAAATCATCCGTGAACTTAGGAAAAAGAAACTTGACGGGGTGTTATTGAAGCTTGACTTCGAGAAAGCATACGATCATGTCAACTAGGACTTCATGTTGGAGGTTCTACGTCTCAAGGGATTTGATGTCGGATATGTTCGCAAAATCTTCCAGCTTATCTCAGGAGGACATACTACAATTTCCATCAATGGTGAAGTGGGGTCGTATTTCTGTAACAAGCGAGGGGTGTGGCAAGGGGACCCCCTCTCATAGTTGCTCTTTAACTTCATCAGTGAGGCCCTCTCGACCATTCTCTCCACAACAAATGCTGTAGGCCACATCAGAGGAGTGGTTCCTCACTTGATTCCATGGGGATCACATACATGCAGTACGCGGACGATACGCTCATCATAATTAAACAAGACGATATGGCACTAGCTAACCTTAAATTCCTACTCATGTCCTTTGAACACATGTACGGGCTTAAAATCAATTACCATAAGAATGAGGTAGTGGTTATGGGACAACCACTCGAAGAACAACAAAGAACTACCAACATCCTAAACTATAAGATGGGAGGATTCCCATTCGTGTACCTTGGGCTTCCTATCTCTGATCGAAAGCTTAGTGTGGAACAATGGTTGTTTCTGATAAGAAAGCTTGGGGGCAGAATTGAGCCCTGGCTCAGTCGATTTATCTCCTCGGGTGGGAGACTAATCCAGAAAAACTCCTGCCTGGACAGTCTCCCATTGTTTTTGATGGAGTTATTCTTGCTGCAGGACAGCATCCATGAAAAAGTTGATCCGATCAGGTCCAAATTATTTTGGGAGGGGACGGGCCCCATGTAATGCCTCAGCATTTAGGGCTACAGAAGAGAGTTTGTGCATTCGCATTCATGCATAAGAAAATTTGGGGTAAATTTTTCGCAAACTAAAACCCTGGAGAGATCAGAGTTCTTTCACTACCTTGAGTTAGGATTTAGCACTTTATAATGATTGTTATAAATTTTGACATGATCTCTAGGAATTATTATGATTTTGGGTGAATAATTTGAATTCCTATTTAAATTTTGACTCACTTTTGAAAAGATTTTAAAATTATAGGTATTTAAGAATTGATTGTTTTAAAAATCTTTATAAATAGAAAGTATGAATTCTTGAATATATGTTAAAAATAATACATGATTTTTAGAGATTAATATAATATAAATCAAAGAATTCAAATAATAAAGTTTATTTCTTATTCTTTCCTTTACTCAGAAACAACAATTAAAACATAAATGAATAAATAACATATTACATTACAAAAACAATTGTAATGAATGGAAATGAAAGCTTTATTGAATAAACCATATATAATACATTGTATTTACAAAAAGAAAAGGAAGAAGATTACAAAAGTAAAAAAGAAGAGATACTAAACTAAACCCTATACTAAATCTTCTTAATCTTCATCACCCAGGCTTGTACATGTAAACAAATACAGAAAACAAAGTAAACAGGGAAACGTTAGTGTTAGAAGTGCTCTTAGTCATAAATAGTGCAATGCACTGTTTTAAATGCATCATTGAGCAAATTTGGACAAGTAGAGACAAATTCCATCAAATGAAGTATCTATTCTTCTCAAATTTAAAAGCTTCAGGACAACATCATTAGCTAAATGGGGCAAGTTTCACCAGAGCTGATAATAGTAAAAGGAAGGGGCAATAAATCAATTTTCACTTGATCTGATCCAAAGAAAAAGGCCACACTGAAACAGCTCACACGACTAACTGCATGTAGTGAGCTGTTGACTAGCAGTGAGAGCGAGGAAAGGATAAAACCACATTTGATCTTAGCAAAGCAAGCTTTCCTCACCACTTCCCAAGCCCAATCATAGTTCTTTCACACAAGCACACACAAGAAACACCATTAGTTCTTGCAAGATCTCCACTAGAACAAACCATCTTTCACCACAGAAAAACTAAGTAGATCACCAACAAGAGGGTGACTTAAAGGAGGGGTGGTCTGGATGGACAACAAGGGCAAGTTGGAGCTTGTAGCAACAACACCAAGCCAGTATAGTAGTTCAACTAGAAGAGCAACCACTGGAACTAGAAGAGCAGGCAACACCAGCATCAAGCCATAGGCTACCACAATTAAATCTAGCATCGGGTATTTCTCAAAGCTCTAGATATATCTATTATTCGTTTTACAACATTTGTTTCATGTAAGAGCATGGTATACTGGTCATAGAACACATAAGGTATTGGACATCAAGTAAAGAACAACTATTCTTAGTAAACATGGTCTCATACCAGCATCACTGACCATTTTATCTAGCCTAAGCTAGATAGCGGCATATCAAAGTATATGAGGATGTAGGGAACATCCCAGTAAATGGTAGCACCTGTGTGTCTAACATATTAATACTATCTTCAGAACAAGCTCAAGCACATCTTCCTAAAATTTTGGCACAGTAGGTATTTTCCCTACTATAATGTGTCAAAAAAATCATCTTCCTAAAGATTTTAGGAATCATTAATTCCATTCATTTAAAAAGAACATCAAGTGTTATCACTATTATCATGAAGTCACAATATGCAAGTTCTCAAAAACCAAAGGAAATCACTTTCCTAAAAGCAGTTAGGAATCATTCTTTCTAGATCATCACAATAATAATCACAGAGATTAGACTAAGTATTCGTAACCATAGTTTCTGCACAACATCATGATTGAATCCCAAGTAAAACAATTAATCATAGAGGTTCTTCATAAACAAGTTATCAGAACAAGGAACCAACAACATGGCTTCAGTAGTGAAGCATTCCAATCATAATTCTAATAGGAGTATACCAATCAAAGATAATAATCTTTGCATCCACACTAAACTAATTAGGAAATAATAGAATTGTTCTCTAACATTGAACAATTACCAAAAGCATAGTCAAGTGATCTACAACAACACATTGTCTATATGGCATCAGTATAGATATGTCACATGAAATGAATCCTAGGGTCACTATTAAGCATCACCACAGGGGATGAACCCTAATGGGGAAGTCAGTGTAGCAGTCGCATAGCATGGAACAGAGAGAAGCAGAGAGCTAGAGGGGTGAGAGACATGAAATTACTCGAGGTCCTTGCTAGGTAATTGAAGTGGAAGCAGAGGTTGCCGGCGAGGAGGTGCATGGCGGCACGGGGACCACCCTAGAGGGGCTCTGCAACCCGCGCGAAGCCACGAAGGTGGCAGCCGTGGGAAGAATACATCACCACAGGCACCAGAGCAGCGTTAGGGGGCACCGGAGCGTTGAAACTGCGGTGAAACCCAAACCCGAGCCGCCAGGGTGGTATCGACACGGCCAATAGGAGGCGCGGGAGGCGAATCGAGCTAGATAGGGGGGCGCGACGTCCTTAGGACCTCGTCGGCGGTCAAGGTGGCCAGGAGTGGCTGAGATCGAGCGTGGCGGCGGTGGTATCGGGTCATCTCGGAGAGGAATGAGCGTTGCGAGAGAGGAGAAAGGAAGGAGAGAGTGGGCTGTACTAGGCCGGGTGAGGCCAGCCTAGTATAACCCTAGCGGGGTATTGACCAGCCCTAGTGGGCCGGGTCGGTTTCCAGGCCAGCCAAGTGGGTCAGGCCTAGGTTTTAAAAGAAGACCTATTATAAATACTTAATTACAAATATACCCCTAAAGTTAAAAGAGCTCTAGAAAAATAAAGAAAAATCCTAAATATATATATAATATATCAAAAAGACCATAAAAATAATATCTACCTAAGAAAAATATAACCTTACTTGTTTAAGTTAAATAAAATACAAATAAATATTAAGGACACTAAAACTCTAATTGAAAGTTAATAAAATAAGGAGAAGTCCTAAAAATGAATAAAAATCATTTTTGCATACAAAAATAAATCCACTATTTTATACAAGTACTAGCTAGATTTTTTACAAATAAAACTTGAAACTAATATCTACGAATATTTAATACTTTGTGGATTTTTATAAAAATAAGAAAACTTCTTAAAAATAAATAAAAACCATTTTTAAGAACTTGAATAATTATATTTTACTAGAAAAATACTAAATTATATTTTGAGTTGATAAATTTAAAATGAATGATTAAGAACATATATTCTTACATGGAATTTCTAAAATTAAAGATAATACCTAAAAATAAATAAAATTGAGTTTTATGATTCTAAATGAATTTTAAGTATAAGAAAAATACTAGTTTGTGTTTTAGTCAAGAAAATTGAGTGAGGTATTTCCAAACACTTATTCTTTTAAGGAATTTTCCAAACTTCAAAATATTATTTGAAAATAAATAAAATAATCATCTTTAAGATCTTTACTAGGTTTACTTGAGTAGAAATATACAAGGTGTATTATTTGAAAAGGATTTCAAATTATAAAGTAACAAATTCCTATTTATCTATTTTATAGAAATTCTTATTTAAACTTATAACCTCATAAAATACTTTAATCTTGAATAATCCATTAAGTCTAAAATACCAAACCTAAAACCATAATTATGGTCTATCATAAAACCTAATTGTAAATTATTCATACTCCTTTAGATTCTTAAATAAATTATAACTACTCCCTCCGATCTATATTACTTGTCGTAGAAATGGATGTATCTAGACATGTTTTAGTGCTAGATACATCCAATCCAATGACAATTAATATGGATCGGAGGGAGTAATAACTTCAAATTAACCTTTAACATCATTCACTTATATGGGTGGTGAATGATCGCATATCTCAAACCTTACCTAAAACGACTTTAAAGTTTAATAGGAGTTCAACAACCCCTATAATGAGATCATTGTATCTCATAATTAGCTTTAACTCTATAATCTCCTTAGCATCAATTTGCTGAGCTTAGATTCATAAATTTATACCTAATACCTATATAGATCTATCTTTAATCTTATCGAAGAAGTTCTTAACCTCGACCATGATATAAAAATATTACATTCTAATCCAACTTATCTTTTTTAGTTAACTTTGGTATGTCACTTAACAACAAGGAGCATACTAACTGAATGATAATGAAACGATCCAAATAGCCATCAATCGTAATCTAAGAACACGACAAATTATTTACCTTGATATAATAAGTATTTTCTTCAAAAGTTATTTGTTTTGCCACTTCAAACAAAAGCATTAGTCAATCTGCTAACTACCACCCACTTGAATTATAATACCCTTAAAAGTGTATACCAATCAACATGCACTAACAACTTTCATTGTACTTTACTTTCATCACTTGTCAATTACTTTTAGGAGCTTAATTCAAATTTATCTGTAAAGTAAAACTTAATTGTAACTCAAATCTTTCATATATCACCAAAATCAATCCATATTGATACATGGGGATTTATTTTGGGATTTATACAAAATGCATATCATTATCTATGAATAATAGCATATTGCTTCTTTAAACATTAGTCCTTACCGGACCAATGATGTTGTTTCCAGATATTGGAGTTTACACTGAATAGAAGACCTTGACTACATAATCTTGCAGTCAAAAAGGCAAGTTCACACTTGCTCATGTCCTTTGATTATTTCCTATCAACTATTTGCAAATTGTTGTGTCATCACCTGCATTTCAAAAAGGTCAAAAAATACTATTTTTGATAATAATGTAAACTATTGGTTACTGATCCATGGTGATCAACTAATCTATTAAGCCTGGCATTTGGAATACCATTGTCCAGGAATATATCATCTAGGACTTAACAACCAATGCGCCAGGGATTCTAGCGCTGTATATCATGCGTTAACCATGAGATCTACAATGGCTCTGGGGAAGTCAGCTGGATCTTCTACCTTTCATATGCTAATGGACAACTTTTATCAGAGCCGTGATCCTACATCTAGGCATGTGCAAGGGTGTGAACCATCAATTCCTCGATATTAGATGCCGACTATTGCTTCCTTTAGGAACGTAAACTTGTGTAGCCGTTGTTCTGAGCAAGCAAAAGAGTGAGCATATGGGGTCGCAAAGAAGGGCAGTGATTGGCTTGGATCTTAGATTGGGCCTCAAACCAAGGAAGTTTGAACGAGGACATACTCTCAGCTGTGCAACAAATCTTAAGGTCTCTTGTGGGTAAAGTAGCGCACCTCTGCAGAGTGTAAGAACGATGACATGTTACTCCCTGTTCCGGGAAGGAGCTGCGAACGCTACAGGAAAGGAACTCACTGAAAGTTCTAATCAACCTGTGAAGGCTAGCGGACATAGCTTTTCAGAAAAAAGCAAACTTTGAAGAAATGTTTACGAAAACCTGCATAACCTACGACCTTTAGGGTCAGTGCTTGTAGTTAGTGCATCGAACACTCCTCTTTAGTGAACTTGCTGAGTACACTCGTATTCAACCGTATCTTCTTAACCCTTGCTAGATTCGGAAGCCCTCAATGACGAACCTAGGAGGTGAACTACTTGAAGAACGGAAGCTATCCAACGGAGATCAACAGGGTCAACGTCTACATCTGAAGTCATAGAAGTCAAGCTGAAGCGTAGCATATAAATAATCTTAGAAACTAGAACCTACTTCTATAAAGCATTGCTATAATAGCAACCAGAAGCCATAGTTATAAAGTAGTAGTATATCTTGAATCGACTTTGAGTTGCTATTTCTGGTTATCTTTTGTATATTGTAATCCTTGTTATATCGAGGAAGTTCTTTGGATCTTCTGTAATGTGTTATATGTAATTTAAATACATGTTGTGGACCCGCAATGTTTTTGTTGTGACATTCCGAGGGATGGAATACTGGTGAAAGGTGTTCATTGGTGTTATGTCAACGACTATAGTGTACTACATCATACCGTGGTATGATGGGTCACTGCAGCTGGTATCAGAGCAAATGCTTTGACCTTAGGTTGGAAACCTATTAAATGGGTAGAACCTGTAGGAAGGGTGTTAACAACAATAAAGAGTTCTCTAGAAATATGGTGAGTATTCAACTAAGAATTTCATGGTCATGTTTCTAGTGTGATAATACTTTATTATGATACAATTAGGATAATAATAGTGAGTTATCACTTGGTAGATCCAGTTATAATATCTTAACTACTATAAGGAATAGCATTTTTGGTATCCAAGACAGAATGTTCAAGTGTCGAATATGATTTTAGATGACTATGGAGGAGAATGGACGAATATTTTAAGGCAACTTATGTGGATTCTGGATTTGGATCTCAATTTCTTGTCAATATTTACTGTTCTTATGACATGTAAGCATTAGCTAAGTAATAGGTTGTGATTCTGTTAACCACAATGCCATCAGCAAAGGCGAGATGTATGGCAGTGGTGTTTTAAATTTCTGTAGTAGAAGTGATAACGACGATCGAGAGTATAAATTCAAGGAGTTAGGAGATAATATTCATACTACTATATCTCATGATTCTCTAAGTTCAGAGCTTGAGTTGGATTATACTGCTCTTGTGGAGATCGAACTCACTTTAGCTATCGAATATATGAATCGTTATAGGTCCTTACTCAATCTAGTTTATAACACTTAGACAGTTGTCCTTAAGGATTTCATTCTTCCTGTAAAGGCAAAAGAACCTAAAATGAAGTTGGTAGTAAAGATAGGTACCCTAAAGCAGTATTTTCAGAAGGAGGTGTTCAAAGAAACTGAGCTTGATGATCCTTAGTCATAAACATATGCCTATTACTAGTATGAACCTCAATCATGATCTAGGAGTCAAATACTTAGCTGAGCAAGAAGCTAGGGGAATGCCAAGTTTGACATTCCAGAAGAGGGTGGTTACACAGCTTAATATGGCTGCATAAACACTAATATGGAAGATATGTTCTACTTTAGAAGTGCATTGGAAACTAGGAAGAATACTTCTGTAGTGAATCGCACATCTTGTAGTCATTTTTCAATGGCTAATCTCAATCTATGTACTTCTGCTTCATAGTACGCACCCTATGGACGTTCTTATGTTCCAGAAGGCAGTCGTCGGACTTCACGTTGTCATAGACAGAATTCCAAGAAGTACTAAGAAGAAGGTGAAAAGTAAGAAGAAGTAGTAACCATTGTTAGTGGGAGCTATGAAAAGGGGTCAATACCCAGAAGTGAGTATTATAGTACTTAGAGGATAAATATAATAAGAGAAAGTATGTCACATGCACCAATTAGAGCTCATAGGATACTAGTACTGTAATAGCAGACGATAAGATAGAGTTCTGAGAATAGTTTGTACTATTTTATAATTACCATGTGTAATACATGGCATATATTCATTTTTTATTTGGATTTGGTTCTTGATTTATTGTGTGACTAGGTCCGTACATGAAGTTTGAACTTGATGGGCATATGCATGGTGTTACATTAAGTTCGTACTTGATGTACATGTCTAGAGGGGAAAATGGGTTCGCGTGAGGGAGCGATGAGTTATCATCGTGATGAAGAAGATATGAAGGCTCATAACATGGTGGAGACATCACAAACAGAGGCTATCAATGCAAATCCAAGGGATGAATCAATTCCAATGCCACATTTGACCATCAATGAAGGATTTATCCAGTACATGAAGGGCATGGAGGAAGGTATGAGGATTGAAATGACGAGGCAGAATTAGTTCTATAAGGATATAATGAAGAACATGCATAATAAGCCATTTGAGGAATCCCATTCAAGGATTAAATTCATGCAATTTTTGCAAACCAAACCTTGGAGCTTTTCCATGATAGAAGAACCTATGGAGGCGGAGAATTGGTTAATGGACACATCTCGTAAGCTCAAAAGCATGGGATGTAGGGATGAGGAGAAAGTGAGATATGCATATTTATTCACTAGAATAGCAGTCACATGGTGGGAATTTCAAAGTTTGTAGCTCAGGGAGGAAGTATTAGTACCTGGGCGGATTTCAAGAAGAAATTTCGTGAAGAAGTTGTTGATAGAAATAGTGGGCAAATGAAGGATAATGAGGCTTTAGAGAACAAGAATCTACAAGTTCTGAAGCATGTATGGGAATTCAATCGTTTATCCTGGTATATTATCAAGGAAGTAAATAAGGAGGCTAAACATAAAATAAGTTCATGAAAGGACTACAAGCAGTCATAAGGATGCAACTCAGGATTGTGTGTGCAAAGGAGTTTCAGGAGTTATTGGATAGTGCACATATATCATTGGATGATGAGATTGTTGTATCCGAAGAAAAGAGGGAGAAAGTTCAAAAACATACCACAACAGGTCAGGTCCAAGGTCACATGACAGAGAATTGTCCGGATCCACATATAACTAACAACACAAAGAAAATATTTCATAACCGTGGAACTAGGGGCCACGTTTTTAAGGAATGCCCAAATCCAAAGATATTTTGCCACAAGTGTGGGGAATCGGGACATATTAGACCTCATTTTTCCCAATGAACCACCGGGTTGTTAACTAACAACATAAGGTGGAAAGAAGAGAAGAATTTATGAAAAATACCCGAATATATGCTATGAATGTGGACAATCGGGACATATTAGGATCAGTTGCCCGATACTTCTAGCAGAAGGAGGAAATGACATGGCAACTGGGGTATCACCAGTAAGTGGGGGTATTGATGAAGCAACATCCTCGGGGAAGAGGAAGTATGAGGCTATGAAGCAAATCAACCCTGATGTCCAAAACAACCTAGCAAGTGGTAAGTCTCCTTAGTACCTTTAGTATGAATTATTCTATGCATACACCTTATAGGATGTAGAGTTCACGCATGTATCCACAAATGTGTGGGTATAACATATGTCTCTTCATAAGACCATTAGGAAAACCCTAAGGGGGAGAGTGAATCATAGGTTAGACTTCGAGAACCAACAGTTAGTATAAACTTTTAAGAGAAGCATTTAAACCTTTTCAAGGATGTCCAATTTTGACAATAACTTTAGTATTGAAGATATATTTAGATCGCAACTGGTCTCAACTGTAGAACCTAGGTTGAGACCAATAGAAGTTCCAATTAGGGATATAATGATCAAATACCTCAATTACGGAAAAGTAGGGTAGTTTTGAATGGATGGACTAAATGAGTTCAATTTGTTCCTAAAAAGGACATTGAAAGGGACTAAATAGGATCCATCAGAATTTAAGGGACTAAATGTGTGGGTATAACATATGTCTCTTCATAAGACCATTAGGAAAACCCTAAGGGGGAGAGTGAATCATAGGTTAGACTTCGAGAACCAACAGTTAGTATAAATTTTTAAGAGAAGCATTTAAACCTTTTCAAGGATGTCCAAGTTTGACAATAACTTTAGTATTGAAGATATATTTAGATCGCAACTGGTCTCAACTGATAAAACCTAGCTTGAGACCAACAGAAGTTCCAATTAGGGATATAATGATCAAATACCTCAATTACGGAAAAGTAGGGTAGTTTTGAATGGATGGACTAAATGAGTTCAATTTGTTCCTAAAAAGGACATTGAAAGGGACTAAATAGGATCCATCAGAATTTAAGAATCCTAAAACTTTACCATTAGTAAACCTTCATACCATCATGATACCTATGAATTAGTTCAATGATTTTATCAAGTAGCTTTCCCGATACACTATGAAGGAATATAAAGTTTAGATAAGTTAGAGTTCTCGAATGGGTAATCCTAAAGAGGCAGGCTGGAATCTAAAGATCACCAAAAGAGACCAATGGATGGACAAGTATTGCTAAACTTAAAAGGAGAAGGTTAAGAAGGAAAGGTTTCCATATTCTGTTAAGAGTGATATCCGTAAAACTTCGGGGACGAAGTTTAGTTTAAGGAGGAGAGACTGTAATGTCCCAGCATTTAGGGCTATAGAAGAGAGTTTGTGCATTCGCATTCATGCATAAGAAAACTTGGGGTAATTTTTTCGCAAACTAAAACCCCGGAGAGATCAGAGTTTCTTTCACTACCTTGAGTTATGATTTAGCTCTTTATAGTGATTGTTATACATTTTGACATGATCTCTAGGATTTATTATGATTTTGGGTGAATAATTTGAATTCGTATTTAAAATTTGACTCACTTTTGAAAATATTCAAAAATTAGAGGTATTTAAGAATTGATTGTTTTAAAAATCTTCATAAATAGAAAGTATGAATTCTTGAATATATATTAAAAATTATACATGAAACAAAGATTAGTATACTATAAATCAAAGAATCCAAATAAGAAAGTTTATTTCTTATTCTTTCCTTTACTCAAAAACAAAAATTCAAACAAAAATGAATAAATAACATATTACATTATAGAAACAATTGTAATGAATGGAAATGAAAACTTTATTGAATAAATCATATATAATACATTGTCTTTACAAAAAGAAAAGGAAGAAGATTAAAAAAGTAAAAAAGAAGAGATATTAAACTAAACCCTATACTAAATCTTCTTAATATTCATTACCCAGGCTTATACCTATAAAAATATAGAAAATAAAGTAAACAGAGAAAAGTTAGTGTTAGAAGGTGCTCTCAGTCATAAACAGTGTAATGCACTGTTTTAAATGCAACATTGAGAAAATTTGAACAAGTAGGGACAAATTCCACCAAATAAACTATCTGTTCTTCTCAAATTTAAAAGCTTCAGGACAACATCAGTAGCTATAAGGGGCAAGTTTCACCAGAGCTGATAATAGTAAAAGGAAGGGGCAGTAAATCAATTTCCACTTGATCTGGTCCAAAGAAAAAGGCCACAGTGTAGCAGCTCACACAACTAACTGCATGAAGTGAGCTTTCGACCAGTAGTGAGAGAAAGGAATGGATAAAACCACATATGAGCTTATCAAAGCAAGCTTTGCTCACCACTTCCCAAGTCCAGCCATAGTTCTTTCACAAGCACACACAAGAAACACCACTAGTTCTTGCAAGATCTCCACTAGATAAAACCATATTTTACCATAGAAAAACTAAGTAGATCACCAACAAGAGGGTGACTTAAAGGAGGGGGTGGTCTGGATGGACATCAAGGGCAAGTTGGAGATTGAAGCAACAACACCAAACCAGGATAGCAGTTCAAGGAGAAGAGGAACCACTAGAACTAGAAGACTAGGCAACACCAGCATCAAGCCACATGCTACCACAATCAAATCTAGCATCAGGGTATTTCTCGAAGCTCTAGATCTATCCATTATTCATTTTACAACATTTGTTTCATGTAAGAGCATGGTATACTGGTCATAGAACACATAAGGTATTGGATAGCAAGTAAAAAGAACAACTATTCTTAGTAAACATGATCTCAGACCAACATCACTGACCATTTTATCTAGCCTAAGCTAGATATCAGCATATCAAAGTATATGAGGATGCAGAGCACATCCAAATAAAGGGTAGCACCTCTATATCTAACAGATCAATACTATCTTCAGAACAAGCTCAAGCACATCTTCTCAAAATCATATATAAATCATCTTCCTAAATTTTTTAGGAATCATTAATTCCATTCATTTAGAAAGAACAACAAGTGTTATCGCCGTTTATCATTAATTCACAGTATGCAAGTTCTCATAAACCAAAGGGAATCACTTTCCTAAAAATAGTGAGGTATCATTCCTTTCTAGATCATCACAATAATAATCACAAAGAATAGATTAAGTATTCTGAAGCATAGTTTCTACACAACATCATGATTGAATCCTGAGTAAAACAATTAATCACATAGGTTCTTCATAAACAAGTTATCAGAACAAGGAACCAGCAACATGGCTTCAGCAGTGAAAAATTCCAACCATAATTCTAATAGGAGTATACAAATCAAAGATAATAATCTTTGCATCCACACTAAACTAATTAGGAAGTTGTAGAATTGTGCTCTGACAGTGAACAATTACCAAAAGCACAGTCAAGTGATCTACAACAGCACATTGTCTATAGGGCAACAATATACCTAAGTCACAGGAAATGAATCCTAGGGTCACTGTTAAGCATCACCACATGGGATGAACCCTAAAAAACGGGATGAACCCTAATGGGGATTTTATTGTAGCAGTCGCATAGCATGGAACAGAGAGAAGTAGAGAGCTAGAGGGGTGAGAAAAATGAACTTACTCGAGGTCCTTGCTAGGTAATTGAAGTGGAAGTAGAGGTTGCCAGCGAGAAGGTGCACGATGGCACGGGGAGCACCCCAAAGGGGCGCTGCAACCCGCGCCAAGCCACGACGGTGGCGGCCGTAGGAAAAAGACAGCACCATAGGCACCATAGCAGCGTCAGGGGGACGTCGGAGCGTCGAACCCGCGGGGGAGCGCAAACCCTATCCGCCAGGGTGGTGTCGGCACGGCCAGTAGGAGGCGCAAGAGGCAAATCGAGCTAGATAGGGGGGTGTGATACGTCCATTTTGCATCACTATTCTATGTCTTAATTCACCATTATTCATTCATATATTTCGTATTGAGAGGTGATACTTATGTTATTTCATCTGTTTTTGCATGGTTGATGACTTTTGGAGCATGGACCGCTGTAGTCAGGATTTTGATGGAAAAGGTGCTGTTTGGAGGCAAAATTTGCGAAGATCAGAAAATCTGGGAAAATATACGGAAAATCCTATTTTTCCAAAATACTAAGGATGCCAGAAGACGGAGTGGAGATGGGCCACAGGGGG
The DNA here is from genome assembly GCA_910589775.1 of Avena eriantha. Taxonomy (NCBI): domain Eukaryota; kingdom Viridiplantae; phylum Streptophyta; class Magnoliopsida; order Poales; family Poaceae; genus Avena; species Avena eriantha. The sequence continues at coordinate 545,510,043 of OU342743.1, forward strand.
CCCACACCACCCCCTGGCGCGGGTAGCCCTAGGCCGTACCAGGAGGTGGTGTGGCCACCCTGGCCCACTCCAGCCTCTCCCCTCTAGCGTATATCATCCTCCCGAAACCCTAAGACTCGGGGAGCGACCACAGAAAGATTCCGCCGCCTCTGCGGGGTGGAAAACACCGAGAGAGAAGGATCTCTCCGGCAGACAGATTTCTGCCAGGGGAATTCCTTCCCGGAGAGGGGAGATCGTCGCCATCAACACCACCATCAAGCTGGACTTCATCGGGATCATCATCACCACCATCATCACCATCAACACCCTCATCACCATCTCCATATTGCTGTAACAATTGGGTTGAATCTTGCATAGTTCATAGGGGAAACTTTCCCGGTGTTGATTACTCTTTGTAGTTGATGCTATTGAGTGAACCGTTGAATTATTGTTTATGTTCAGATTATTATACATCATTATTCCATCTCTGATCATGATCCATATGATGTCTTGTGAGTAGTTCGTTTTGTTCTTGTGGACATGGGAGAAGTCTTGTTGTTAGTAGTGGAGTTGTGTTGAGAAAGATTCAATAGATTGTTATTTAAGTTGTGGTGTACTTCTTCTAGTGGTGTCATGTGAATGTCGACTACATGACACTTCACCTATATGGGACTAGGAGAATGCATTGTGTATTTGGCTACTAATCGTAGGGGTTAGCGGAGTGATAGAAACCTGAACCCCCGTTAGGAAACCATTGCACAAGGGACGTAAGGGTCTTAGAGTTTAAAGTTGTCCTTAGGTTTCTACGTTAATTACTTTCTTGTACTTACGGATGTTTGCAAGGGGTATAATCACAAGTATGTATTAGTCTTGGATGGGGCGGTAGCACAGGTTCACCCACACAACACTTAGCAAGCTAGAGAAGATTAATCAACTATTTGAAGCGAAAGTACTTGACAGTCTTCCCATGTGTCCTCGAAAACGTTTGGTCATCTTAAGTAATACAACCGACTTGTCCTTTGCTGCATAAAGGATTGGGCCACTTGCTGCATTTATTCCTACTGTATTTTGTTTACTCATACTTTGTTTACTTGCTTTATCAAAAACCCCTAAAAATCCGTTTGCTAAGTATTTGCAGAGAATTCCTGATCCATACCACTAGCCAACACCTTCTGCTCCTCGTTGGGTTCGACACTCTTACTTATCGAAAATACCGCGATACACCCCTATACTTGTGGGTCATCAAGTATTTTCTGGCGCCGTTGCCGGGGAGTGAAGCGCTATTGGAGAGTGGAACTGGTAAAGGAAACTTCTACTGTGAGTATTGTTTACTTCTGCTGGTTGCTTTATTTTCGTTATGGATAATTCGCGGAGTTTCTTATTTGGTAATGCTACTACCACTGAGGTAGTAGATAAGCCACCGCCTGCTGAGAATGATGTTTTTAAAATACCTACAAGAATTATTGATCGTGTTATGGATAACTACTATGTTGGGGATGGAACTATCCATCCCAGTGATCATTTACTCTTTATACACGAATTATGCGGGTTGTTCAAGTGTGCAGGTATCACTACAGATCAAGTTAAGAAGAAGTTATTATCATTATCACTGAAAGGAAGAGCTGAGGAATGGTATAAGCTGCTGAAGAATGGTCAAGCTCTGGAATGGGAGGAAATAGTGCCTCTCTTTTATTCAAAGTTTTAACCTCCTAGTGATTCATAAAGATCGGAATCAAATATACAACTTTTGGCCTCTTGATGGAGAGAGTACAGCCCAAGCTTGGGGGAGATTGAAGTTACTAATGCTCAAATGTCCCATTCATGAGCTCCCCAACAATATTATTATCAATAACTTTTATGCAAGGCTTTCTCTTCATGATAAAGATTTATTGGATGCTTCTTGTGCTGGATCATTCACTCGCATGGAAGAAGAAGCTAAATGGGATCTTCTGGACCGTATTCAAGACAATGCTGAAGCTTGGGAGAATGACAAAGGTAGAAAGTCAGGTAAAAATTATGATTATGAATGCATTGAATCTTTTATGGAAACTGATGACTTTCAAAATATTAGTAATGCTTATGGTCTTGATTTGCAAGTTATTACGAATTGCTTTAAAGCTTTTGCTTCCTACATTGAAGTGCCTAAAAAGAAGTGGAATAAGTATCATGAACCTTATAAACATGTTGCTAAGAGTGTTCCTGCAAGAAATAGTGAAGTTTATACTCCTAATCATGTCTTACCTAAACCTTATATTGAGAAAATTCCTTTCCTAGTTAAGATTAAGGAACATTCTATGATAGCTAGTATGGTTAATGAAAGTACAAGTAGAGCTATTGAACCTGATAAACAAATGGTTGATGAACCTATAATAGCAAGTGTGAAAGACTTTGTCACTATGTGTGAAAAAGAGGGACACACTATCCTTTGTAAGGATACCTCTAATATGGTTTCGCAAAGTAGTGTTATGAGAGCTAGAATTCCTGTGTTTTCTGTTAGAATAAGTGATCATTTCTATGATGGTCCTTATGATAGCTATATTGTTAAGTTTATGCCTGATACTGAAAGTTACTATGAGAGAGGGAAAAGTGTTCTTATGTATCTCAATAATATCAAGTTTCCTCGTTTTATGCTGAATTTTTTTATGTTGCACATATTTTGCCTTCTTATGCAAGTTGCCTCTGGTTTCAACAACTTGTTTGTTTACAAAATTCCCTTGCATAGGAAGTGGGTTAGACTTAAATGTGTGTGTTTTTTCTTCTTAATGCTCTCTTTCACTTCAATTCATATCCCTATAAGAGCTTCTTCAAAATTATCATGCCCATCTTAATGGCTATAAAGAAAGAGCTTTTTGGGAGACAACCCAATTTGTTTTTGCTTTTAGTTTGTTTTTGTTTCTTTGAGTCTTGGAAGTTATTACTTCGGTAATAACCGCTTCTTATCTGTTTTGTTTGGTTTTTGTGTCAAGATCAACCTCTAATGAGAGAGAAGTAATATTTGGGGAAGTTGCTGTCCTGAAACAGATTTTTGTGCTTCACCGTAAAAATTCGTGAGAGATCTTTACCTGCTGGTCTGTTTTGACAGATTTTGCCACTCTTGCATTTGCTTCTTTATTCGATTTCCTTTTTGAATTCTTTTTGGGTTTTCGGAAGGAGTTGCTACAGTAGCTTATGTTTTGATGGTTTTCAGTTGAAGTTGGATTCAAAAGGTTTTATCACTTCACTTATACTAATGTTGCTAATAAGAACTGTGTGAAGTTTTGTGTGGAAAAAATTTTCCAGGAAGTGGAGATAATGGTGTAATAAGGAAGAGAAAGGTTTTATGACTCAAGTAATAAGTGTATGAAGATGAAGATATTGATGTTATTCAAGTGGTGACTCCGGAAGAATCCACTAAATACCAAATTCAGAGACCTGCAGAGTCCGCTTTCAAATAGGTAACGGTTTTGGTAACAAAAGTTCCGCGAAAATACTATCCAACTATATTTTTGCAGTTTTCAGTTAATAAGGGAAGCTACGAAGCTGAAAATGGACGGAAACGGAGCCAGGGTGGCCCACACCACCCTGTGGCGCGGGCCCTCCTCAGGCCGCGCCACCAGGTGGTGTGGCCACCCCAGACTCCGTCTCCGACCTGTTTTCTCCCAGTACCTTGTTTTGTTATGAAACTTCGTAATATATAATACCCCGGATCTCCCGAGGTTCGTATATCGTGTTTTTGTCGTGTTTTCGTGTCGATCTATTTCTGCGAGGAACTATCTTTGAAGCTTAGGACCACAATGTCCTTTGTTGATGGGGAGCCTTTACCCTGGAAGTCGGACGATGACAAGAGGATACCACCACCACCAAAGGAGTAATTTGTCATTAGGTTTGGCATCCCCTTGGTTTGTTCCAAGCTTGGGGGAGTGCCGCGATATCACATCACTATCTTCTATCTTTTTACCTTTTTAGTAGAGTCATATCATGAATAGAGGAGTTATTATGTAGTATGGTTTACATTATGGAAGTGTCCCCTCTCTCGTTAGATATGTATCCCTTGGTGTGAGTTGCCGTTATGGAATATTAATGTGAAGTTCTATCATTCACTCTTTTGCATAGCTTATATTAGTTTTCAATTCGTGGTTGTATGATTGATCTTGTTGTTAGTATTGGTATCACTTTGGGATCATTGAGTTAATTTAGTTGGTTTTGGCAAACCTGGCTCGGTCAGTAGCAACACTATTTTTGAGAGTTGAATGAAAAAGATAGAAGTACTCTAAAGAAAAATAATTTCATCATCTTTCTTTCTTGATTTGCTCATAAGTTTAGTATTCTCTAGTTAAGATCTTTTGTGCTTCCAAGGAAGATTGCGTGTTTGTCTTTATCACTTGTATGTTTGTTTGTTTCCTTCCACTCTTATACTTCCTAGCCAGCCTTGCTAGCCAAAAACCTGTACTGAGAGGGTATTCTTCTCGTGCATCCACCTCCTTTAAACCAAAACCTTTGCCATTTGTGTCCACCATACCTACCTAGTAGCATTATTGCTATTCCAAGTAAATTCTTGTTTTATCTACCTCCCAAATTAAACTTGTTATGTGAAAATTAGTGATTAAAGCTCTCACAAACTTGATGGCACACTTTACTTTCTTGCACTTAATAAACTTGAACCATTGCGCTCACCTATGTTGCGTATATGCTTGCGCTTTGTAAGTTGTGGATTAGCAGAACCATGCTATCATGGGGAACACTTTCAACATTGCACGGGTACTTCGTACCTAGTTGTTATCATGTTCTTTTGTCTATGGATGTCGTCGGTGTGAAATGAAAGGGGAGCTTGTAAGTCCATGGAGTTATGCAAATGTGTTAGAGAAACGTCCGGGCCGCTGGTCTAATCCATGCTGACATGGTGGAAACCTGCAGCGTAACCATAACGAGTATCTATGAAGCATTCTTCTTATAAAAAAAGAGATAGAGATTGAGAAAAAGAGAAAAAAGAGATATTATGAAAAGAGGAAAGAGAGAAAAAAGCACCATATTCCCATGGTAAATAAGAAGATTGCTGAGATACTTGTTTTCTGCTTGCCTTGTCATTTTGATATGGGGATTTTTCCGTATCATCGGGCAAGGGGTACCCTGTTGGCAGTTCTCAATGATACACATATGCTTACGATGACAAGAACTTACCGGTGACTAAACTTGAGTAGCATGAGGAGCGGCCCTCGTATTCAAGGGACATGAGATTCTCAACTTACAACTTGTCAATGCATATCCTCATATTTGATCACTTTAACCTTAATCACCTAAATATGCCTATGATAGGGGCAATGAGAGCTGAAAGCTAGTAAGTATCATAATTTTTGGGAGCTCTTTACGAGACTTGCAATCCCTGCTTCCCTCTTTGAAGGGACTTTCTTTTACTTTGTAGTTGAGTCAGTAAACCTATTCCCTTCTACCTCAGCAAGTATTTTGAGTTGTTGTGTTTCATTCATTCATATGATGATTTATGCAATCATGTTTTATGTTCCTTGCTTTGCACATTGCTCTTATCTTGATGTTTACTACTTTGAAAGCTATCATTGAAAACCAGTTATTTGTGAACTCCAGCAAATTATCAACTATTCTTCGACCAAGAGCTAAGTTTGCCATTACCAATTATGATTCACTTTATGTATCTTTATTGTGTTTCCTTTACTCATTACAAGTTGAGTTATATAATAGTGAGTTGTCTTCTATTATGATATATTCTTTTGATGAATGTAATGCTTCTTGTCCGTATTCTTTTATCGACTCTTCACTCCATAAACTTGAGGCCATGTTTATTGAGCTCAGTTTCGCTTGGGGACAAGCGAAGTCTAAGCTTGGGGGGAGTTGATTCGTCCATTTTGCATCACTATTCTATGTCTTCATTCACCATTATTCATTGATATATTTTGTATTGAGAGGTGATACTTATGTTATTTCATCTGTTTTTGCATGGTTGATGACTTTTGGAGCATGGACCGCTCCAGTCAGGATTCTGATGGAAAATGTTCTGTTTGGAGGCAAAATTCGCGAAGATCAGAAAATCCGGGAAAATATACGGAAAATCCTATTTTTCCAGAAGACTAAGGATGCCAGAAGACAGAGTGGAGATGGTCCACAGGGGGCCCACACCACCACCTGGCGCGGGCAGCCCTAGGCCGCGCCAGGAGGTGGTGTGGCCACCCTGGCCCACTCCAGCCTCTCCCCTCTGGCGTATATCATCCTCCTGAAACCCTAAGACTCGGGGAGCGACCACAGAAAGATTCCGCCGCCTCTGCGGGGCGGAAAACACCGAGAGAGAAAGATCTCTCCGGCAGACAGATTTCTGCCGGGGGAATTCCTTCCCGGAGAGGGGAGATCGTCGCCATCAACACCACCATCAAGCTGGACTTCATCGGGATCATCATCATCATCACCACCATCATCACCATCAGCACCCTCATCACGATCTCCATATTGCTATAACAATTGGGTTGAATCTTGCATAGTTCATAGGGGAAACTTTCCTGGTGTTGATTACTCTTTGTAGTTGATGCTATTGAGTGAATCGTTGAATTATTGTTTATGTTCAGATTATTATACATCATTATTCCATCTCTGATCATGATCCATATGATGTCTTGTGAGTAGTACATTTTGTTCTTGAGGACATGGGAGAAGTCTTGTTGTTAGTAGTGGAGTTGTGTTGAGAAAGATTCAATAGATTGTTATTTAAGTTGTGGTGTACTTCTTCTAGTGGTGTCATGTGAACGTCGACTACATGACACTTCACCTATATGGGCCTAGGGGAATGCATTGTGTATTTGGCTACTAATCGTAGGGGTTGCCGGAGTGACAGAAACCTGAACCCCCGTTAGGAAACCATGGCACAAGGGACGTAAGGGTCTTAGAGTTTAAAGCTGTGGTTAGGTTTCTACCTTAATTACTTTCTTGTACTTACGGATGTTTGCAAGGGGTATAATCACAAGTATGTATTAGTCTTGGATGGGGCGGTACATTAGCACAGGTTCACCCACACAACACTTAGCAAGCTAGAGAAGATTAATCAACTATATGAAGCGAAAGCACTTGACAGTCTTCCCATGTGTCCTCGAGAATGTTTGGTCATCTTAAGTAATACAACCGGCTTGTCCTTTGCTGCATAAAGGATTGGGCCACTTGCTGCATTTATTCCTACTGCTTTTGTTTACTCGTACTTTGTTTACTTGCTTTATCAAAAACCCGTAAAAATCCGTTTGCTAAGTATTTGCAGAGAATTCCTGATACATACCACTAGCCAGCACCTTCTGCTCCTCGTTGGGTTCGACACTCTTACTTGTCAAAAATACTGCGATACACCCCCTATACTTGTGGGTCATCAGGGCGCGGCCTCATTGTTCGCATTGTTTAGCACCTCGGCGGTGGTGGATGAGGCCAGGAGTGGCTAGGATCAAGCGCGGCGGAGGCATCAGGTTGTCTTGGAGAGGAGTGAGCGTCGCGAAAGAGGAGAGAGGAAGGAGAGAGTGGGGGGTACTGGGCCGGGTGAGGCTAGCATAGTACAACCCTAGTGGACTGGGTCAGGCCGGGCCAAGCCCAAGTTAAAAAAAGACCTATTATAAATACTTAATTACAAATATACCCGTGAAGTTAAAAGAGCTCTAGAAAAATCCTAAATATATATATATATAATATTAAAAAGACCACAAAAATAATATCTACTTAAGAAAAATATAACCTTACTTGTTTAAGTTAAATAAAATCCAAATAAATATTAAGGACACTAAAACTCTAATTGGAAGTTAGTAAAAGAAGGAAAAGTCCTAAAAATGAATAAAAATCATTTTTGCATACAAAAATAAAGCCACCATTTATAAAAATACTAGCTAGATTTTTTTACAAATAAAACTTGAAACTAATATCTAAGAACATTTAATCCTTTGAGGATTTTTATAAAAATAAGAACACTTCTTAAAAATAAATAAAAACCATTTTTAAGAACTTGAATAATTATATTTTACTAGAAAAATACTAAATTATATTTTGAGTTGATAAATATAAAATGAATGATTAAGAACATATATCATGGAATTTTCTAAAAATAAAGATAATACCTAAAAATAAATAAAAATCACTTTTGTGATTCTAAATAAATTTTAAGTATAAGAAAAATACTAGTTTGTATTTTAGTCAAGAAAATTAATTGAGGTGTTTACAAACACTTATTCTTTTAAGGAATTTTCCAAACATCAAAATAATATTTGAAAATAAATAAACAATCATCTTTAAGATCTTTACTAGGTTTACTTTAGTAGAAATGTACAAGGTGTATTATTTGAAAAGGATTTCAAATTATAAAGTAACAAATTTCTATTTATCTATTTTATAGATATTCTTATTTAAACTTATAAGCTCATAAAATACTTTAATCTTGAATAATCCATTAAGTCTAGAATACCAAACCTAAAACCATAATTATGGTCTATAATAAAACCTAAGTGTAAATTATTAATACTCCTTTAGAGTCTTAAATCAATTATAACTAATAACTTCAAATTAACCTTTAGCATCATTCACTTATATGGGTGGTGAATGATCTCATATGTCAAACCTTACCTAAAACGACTTTAAAGTTTAATAGTAGTTCAACAACCTCTATAATGAGATCACTATATCTCATAATTAGCTTTACCTCTATAATCTCCTTAGCATCAATTTGCTGAGCTTAGATTCATAAAGTTATACCTAATACCTATACAGATCTATCTTCGATCTTATCGAAGAAGTTCTTAACCTTGGCCATGATATAAAAATACTACATTATAATCCAAGTTATCTTTTATAGTTAACTTTGGGTTGTTACTTAATCAACCAGGAGCACACTAACTGAATGATCGATGAAACGATCTAAAGAGCCATCAATCATAATCTAAGAACACCACAAATTACTTACCTTGATATAATATGTATTTTCTTCAAAAGTTATTCATTTTGCCACTTCAAACAAAAGCATTAGTCAATCTGCTAACTAACACCCACTTGAATTATAATACCCTTAAAAGTGTATACCAATCAACATGCACTAACAACTTTTGTTGTACTTTACTTTCATCACTTGTCAATTACTTTTAGGAGCTTAATACAAATTTATTTGTAAAGTAAAACTTGATTGTAACTCAAATCTTTAATAAATCACCAAACTCAATCCATATTGATACATGGGGATTTATACAAAATGCATATCATTATCTATGCATAATAGCATATTGCTTCTTTAAACATTAGTCCTTACCAGACCAATGATGGTGTTTCTAGATATTTGAGTTTATACCGACTAGAAGACCTTGACTACATAATCTTGTAGTCAAAAAGGCACGTTCACACTTGCTCATGTCCTTTGATTATTTTCTATCAAGTATTTGCAAACTGTTATGTCATCACCTGCATTTCAAGAAGGTAAAAAAACACTATTTTTGATAATAATGTAAACTATTGGTTACTGATCTAGGGTGATTAGCTAGTCTATTAAGCATGGCATTTGGAATACCATTGTCTAGGAATATATCATCTAGGACTTAATAACCAATGTCGCCAGTGATTCTAGCGCCGTATATCACGCGTTAACCATGAGATCTACAATGGCTCTAGGGAAGTCAGCTGGATCTTCTCCCTTTCATATGCTAACGGACAACTTTTATCGGAGCCGTGATCCTACATCTAGGCACGTGCAAGGGTGGGAACCGTCAATTCCCCGATATTAGATGTCGACTATTGCTTCCTTCACGAATGTAAACCGGTGCAGCCGTTGTCTTGAGCAAGCAAAAGGGTGAGCATACGGGGTCGTGTAGAAGGTTAGTGATTGGCTTGGATCTTAGGTTGGGCCTCAAACCAAGGAAGTTTGAATGGGTACATACTCCCGGCTGCGCAACAATGCTTAAGGTCTCTTGTGAATAAAGTAGCGCACCTCTGTAGAGTGTAAGAACCATGACATGTTCTTCCCTGTTCTGGGAAGGAGCTGCGAACGCTGGAGGAAAGGAACTCCATGAAAGTTCTAATCAACATGTGAAGGCTGACAGACATAGCTTTTCAGAATAAAAGCAATCTTTGAAGAAATGTTTAAGAAAACTTGCATAACCTATGACCTTTGGGTCTGTCGTTGTAGTTCGTGCATCAAACACTCCTCTTTAGTGAATTTGCTAAGTACGCTCGTACTCAACTGTACCTTCTTAACCCTTGCTAGATTCGGAAGCACTCAATGACGAACCTAGGAGGTGAACTACTTGAAGAACAGAAGCTATCCAACAGAGATCAATGGGGTCAATGTCTACATCTGAAGTCACAGAAGTCAAGCTGAAGCGTACCATATAAATATTCTTAGAAACCAAAACCTACTTCTGTAAAGCATTGCTATAACAGCAATCACAATCCATAGTTATAAAGTAGTAGTATATATAGAATCGACTTCGAGTTGCTATTTCTAGTTATCTTTTGTATATTATAATCCTCGTTATATCGAGGAAGTTCTTTGGATCTTCTATAATGTGTTATATGTAATTTAAAGACATGTTGTGGACCCGCCATGTTTCTTGCTGTGCCATTCTGAGGGATGTAATACTGATGAACGGTGTCCATTGGTGTTATGTCAACGACTATAGTGTACTACATCATGAAGTGGTATGCTGGGTCACCACACCCCAAGTGTAAGTATCATTTGGTGAACTGGCCTGCGATCTGTCGCTCCAAGGAACATGGTGGGCTAGGATTAATTAATACCAAGAAGATGAACATTGCACTATTGTTAAAATGGATATGAAAATTGTATCAAGATGACGATTCTATCTGGGCTACCATCATTAGATCCAAATATGGGGAAGGCAACGATATTTTTGCAGGAACATGCCAAGGGGATCCCAGTTCTGGAAAAGCTTCCACAAAGTCAAACAACATTTTAAGGCAGGGGCCAAACACCAGGTGGTGGACGGAGCTCGGACCTTATTTTGGCTTGATTGGTGGCTGGGAGATGCTCCCATTAGCGATCAGTACCCTGGGCTCTTCGCCATCTGTGACAACCCTTTGGCTTCCATGCCAGAAGTTTTCCTACCCACGCTAATCGATCTCAACTTCCGTCGTGCTCTAGACCAAGGAGGGTGTAGAGGCCTGGCTCATGCTGGTTGACGATCTTGAATCTGTGATCCTTCGCCCTGGATAGGACAAGATCATATGGCACCCGGAACAATCGGGAGCGTTCTTGGTTAAATCCATGTATAACCTGTTGTCCCAAGGGGTGTCGGTGGCATACTTCAAGGATATTTGGGCGACAAAAATCCCTCTAAAGAACAAGATTTTCGCTTGGTAGCTTTCCCTCGATCTCCTCCCCTTGAACCAACTAATTGCCTCAAAACATGGCCCCTCCAATGGTACATGGGTGCTATGTGGAGCAGGAGAAAACGCCCCGCACATTTGCCTTACTTGTTCCATGGCAATTTTTTCATGGGGCGCGCTTTGCCAAATCCTCGGGTGCAATTGACATCCCCATAGCTTTGCTCACTTCTACACTATTCTATTAGGGTTTTTGGGGAAACCTAGGATGCTTCTTTGGACTTCTTTTTGTCATGCAATCATGGTCTCTGGGCGTTCTCCGATTTGGGGTGCCGCGGGTTGTCACCACCAGCTCCGCGACTTCATGATAGGAGGGCCAGAGATTCTGGTGTGACAAAGCTGGAAATTCTGGTGTAGAGGATGCTATATTTTCTGGTGTAGTCGAAGCAAGCTTCTTCTTCCTCCTCTTTCATACTTCATGCTTGGTGGTATTGGCCCCGCAAGCATCCTTTGCATCTCCTCTTGGCATCATGATCATGGGTATGGACCTAGACACAAGCTGGGCGCTTGTCTCAAGTAGTATTCCATTTGAATGGGGACTAAAGGAGGATAGTGAAGGAGATATGCCCTAGAGGCAAATAATAAATAGGTTTTGATTGTCATATCTCAATTAGTTTATAATAGTTTCATATTATGCTATAACTGTACCAAGTAGAAACATTGGTACAAGTGTGGTATGAAACAACCAAGTCCCTAGTAGCCTCTATTCATACTAGTTCGTTGGTTATGAGGATGATCTGGGTTTGAAGATCATGGGCATTTATGCCAATTGACAACGAGGTCATATCATTGGAAAATGATGTGATTGGACATTCCTCGAAGGATTGCGACACGATCAAGTCATATAGTTCATTTCTACAACAGCTAAATCTAGACTCCTTTTCCTTAGACCGTGAGCTCATATTACTCACTGTTTCTCGAGGCTGCTTTGACTCCATCAAACGTCATCTAGTAATACGGTGGCCATAAAGGTGTACGTTGGGTATTCCAAAGGAACAGTAGATGTCATGTGACTGCAAGACCGGGATTTGTTCACCCACATGATAAGTAAAGACACATACGTCCGGCTTGGTGAGATTACATCCATAAATGTTGCAACATGTGACTCGGTCACGGGGATGTAATATCACGGTAACAAGTAAAACATAACTTGTTGTTAACGAGATTGGACAAGGTATAGGATACCAATGATCGGATCTCGGACAAGTCATATCAAGAAACAAAAGGAAATTGGATGCTACATTTATCGGTTCAACCGACATTGTCATCAGGAATGGAGAGAGGTCACATGGACATCTTTGGTCCCTCTGTTGATCATTGATATAGATCATATCTAGAGCATTCCCGTGCCATGAGGGGATACACTTAAGGATATGATGAGAGCGATCATTTGTAAGACGAAATCATAGTAGAGAAAGAGAAAGCCGGAATTGTTCCGTGGAGAGATCCGAAGTTGTTCAGAGAAGGAATAAAGGAAAAACCCGGAAAAGTGTTTTCGGATAAATGGGAATTTAAATATACATTTATTATATGTTAATTATGAATTAATATATTCTGAATAATATTTAAATTAAGATTTATAAAGTTAACTTTCTTATTAGGACAAAATCCTGAAGGAAATTGGCCCAGAAGAAAACCACAAGAAAAAGATAGGAAAAATAGTAGAGAAAAAACAGAAACAGCCCATGTGGGCGGCAGATAGTAGCCACCGCACGGGGCAGACTGCTGCTGCCGGCTGCCGATGCGGGCCGCTCAACCCCCTGGCCCATGCAGGTGCACGGGAGGGAGCCGACTACCGCTTGGGCAGTCCTGCCACGTTGGCGGGCCGCAGTGTCGAGGCGGCCCACCCGGGCTGCTGCCGCTGCGGGCTGGCAATCCTCGCACGCACGGTGGGTCGTGGGTTGGCACCAGCCCACCCGGCCGCTAGGCGCTACAGCGCTGGCTGCTGCTGCCAGCTTGCTGGGCCGCGCGCCGGCCCGCCTACATGTGCTGATTCTATTTGCTGTTTTGGCTATTGGGCTGAGTTCTTTTGGCCCATCCGGATGGTGCACGAAATTCCTGTAATTTCCTTTATTAATTAGTCCCACATGGATAACCTATTGGGGAGGGGATACCCCCCTCCGCCTATATAAAGGGGTGCCCATGGGTGGGATTAGACACACCAATATTTGGAGAAGTCCTTTGGTTGACTTTCTCCTTCCTTCTCTCTATACCTTGTGACCATGGCCCCAAGTTTGGGCTGCGCGAATGAGGCACACCTATAGCACGATGTTGCGTTGCAGGGATTCCTAACCGGATATCAACTTCCACACTCCCGGTGGGATCGGGGAGACGGAGGTCTCATCGTACACCGGATGTGTACGAAGACACAAGGCGCAACACTTGGGGCGCTTAAATGTCATGAGCCGGAGCTGCTACACGATGAAGAAGGAGAAAGGGGTGACCTGCAAGGAGCTTCACGACCTTGAGGTCAGCTAGGAGTACGACTACATCAACCACATTCCTCTCAGAACGTTAACTGCGTACGGTCTACTAGGGTATGTATTCTCTACGCTCGGCCATTACTGCATTACTACATAGATAGATCCTAGGCAGTTTGGGCATTCCAACGTAGGAATTTTTTTGTTTTTTGCTGCGGATCTCCTTCAGTGGTATCAGAGCTGATCATTGCGTAGGAGTTCTGTACGGCCAGTACGCACAAGTATTGTGTGGTCATTGATCCCTTAGTTGTGACCCTCTAACGTGTACTAGTTTATATCGTGGTATTGTTTGATGAAGTGGCCCGGACCGACCTTACGCATATTCGTACACGAGACTAGTTCCACGCTCAACATACACCGTATAAGTAGCTAGCGGGTTTCTGTCTCTCATTCAATAGTTGATATAGTATTTACAACGGAGGGCCCCGAAAGGGGTGTAGTAGAGACAACTGCCGGATCTATGTTGTGGTTGGAAAGTTCGTAGATTAGAAACGGTTCTATTGCGAAAGCCCTAACAACCACATAAAACTTGCAACCGATAGTTTACTTTTCTATTACTAAGTAGTATAGTAATAGTCATTGTTTCGATGGATGAACTGGTGGCGGCGTCGTGGACTTAGCGTCAAACCAAGGGAAAGATGGAGATCATGCCGGAGCACTCAATGTAGATCAAGGCGCAAGAAGAAGGACCATATCATATAACAATATACATATGATGTTGACACCAGTTTTACATCTTATTGTGTGATAGTATTAGCTACTCAACGTAAGCAAATAAGATAATCCCTATTTAATTCCAATGATCATGTTCCCCTTGTGTGTGCACCACCAAGAAAATTCTTCATTATGAGGCCGGCTGTGATGATCGGGGGTCAGACATATCTACGTTCGCATACAGTGGGTGTAAGCCATGTTGCACAAAGAATACACACAAGTTAGATTTGGGGAGCCTAGCATGTAGCAGACATGGCCTCGGAACACAAGAGGTCGAAATATCGAGCATGAGTCACATGGATGATGTGATTGACATTAGGGAATGTCTACCTTTGAGGATGCACTGATGGCCGTGATGATTGGGGGAGGTGCAGAGGATTGGGATCATGTGATCGCTAAAATCGTCCAGGGGATGACAATTTTAGTGGAGATCAGTTATAAATTAAACTCTAATTATAAACTTAGTCTAGATGTCTGTTTGCAAATATCTTAGTAGATCTTGGCCTATCCCATTGAGGTCCTTTGCGACCATGGGAATATATTGCTTAATGTGGAACTTAGCAGAAGGGTCCAACTTCATAGATTAATACCCACGCTTGAGGGATATCCTCGTAAAAAGGTGATCTTCTCTTCTTGATACAATAACCATTAGGAGATAATTCGATGACTTTGCAATGTTTGTGTCTTCGCCATTATCATCCAATAAGCCATTCTCCATTCGATGGAGAGTTGGATTACATTTTGTATTCTACAAAATAAGGCACATAGAGTATGAGCCGTTGGATGGATTTTCCTCCATCATGGATGAAAAAGAATATTTGGAAAAACACTTAGCGATCTAGCATTAGAGTTGAGAACTCTTAGAAGGACTTGATTCCAATGGAGGTCATGGATGAAAAAGATATATGTTAGATATACAAAGTTATAAGTGTAATTCTTGCAAAAACTCATTGTAGTTTGCAAAGTATTCGATACTTGTCCTGCTTTGTGGAAATAGGAGGATCTGCTTGAGAATTGCTGGATTTTAGGCAATGTGACTTGATAACGGCAAGCAAAACAGTGATGGACAACATAACCCCTTTCCTCAAAGATTATCATTTGGATTAGTGGACTTGAATATAAATTTGTAATCCCTGTTTGTGTGTCTTGCTTTTGGCAAGACGATTATTCATATGAACGAGTTACAAGACAGTTGTACTATTCTTATGAACAATACTCTTATGGTCACGAAAGATTATAAATAAGTTATTCGCATCACTATGTTAATGATAATAAGTTTAAGCATTTATAAAGGATTAGAATGCTAAAAGATATCCAAAGTTTAATAATGAAATGACACTATAGTTTAAGTCATTTTGGTTATTGCATGTTCTTCATTGTAAATGAAGATCGGGGTCCTGTATGCTTAATCTAGAGACTTTGCAAAACCAAGCCTCTTGGGTAGAATAACTAAAACTCTGCATTTTGGTAAAACGGTGATATGTGAAGAAATGTTGAATCTTATACATAGTAATGTATCGTATTTTCAACAAATAGTGGAAATCATTGGTTAATTGTGGACTTAAGTGAATAAGTGTATTTACTTAATGAAACATAATTTTGAAATGATTTGAATTGTTCAAATGAGTTCACAACAAAGTGGGATACTGAATTAACAAGTCTCTTTGATTTGATCAACATGACTAACGTGTTCAAGTTCAGTTTACCATAAAAGGGACTTGTGAAAGATGTTTCACAAATTGTGATAATTGGACAAATTCAAACTGTGTTGAAATGTCTAAACATCATAAGCATTTTGTATCAGATACATATGATCTAATATTATCTCTTATCAGGGTTATAGTTGTGTTGGGGATATACTTTCCGGGTATCCTCACAGTTCCTCGCTGACCAGGGTGGCCCACTTCGGGTTAGAGCTTTACTTCATGGGCAGCCCAGTCAGAGAGAAGAGGCGGAGTCCAATCCGGTTACGGGAAGGCCTAGAAGACTTACCGACCTAGGCCCATAGTGTTACTTGTAGTTCAAGATGTGCTTTGTAACCGACTCTTAGTCGTAGCCGGATTGATCTCACCTGTAAACCCTAGGTCGGATATCTATATAAGCTGTCCTAGGGAGAGCCTTTAGGGCACCCCTTACAATCACAATCTCAACTCGCACAGGCGAAACCTTGTAACCCATATTCCAGCTCTGCCATATTACTGGATTGCTAGCAGGAGTAGGATCCGTCCAAAGCCGGCGGATTCGAACTTGGGTAAACTTGTGTGCTCACCGTCCTGGAACAACATACGTCTCACACCCCTCTCTTCCGCACGCCTCGAGGACCCCCTCATGGCGTACTTGTCATCAATCCGATGATAGTTGGCGCCCACCGTGGGGCAAGTGAGCTTCGGATCTGCGTTCCGAGCGGAATCTGCAAGAATCGGAATCGGCGAGACCATCGCCGTCAGTCGCATCCTCTACGCCAGCGACGTCCCTATCATCGTTCTTGATGAGACCTGGATTCCGGCTAGGGAGGTTGTGACTGCGTACACCATCATGTCTTTTGGCGAGATCGATGTTTACATCGGTTTTGCTGAACCTGTCTCACCAACCCTAACGGTGATGATAGAGGCAGAAGAAATTTCTGGGTACCCTTTGTCCGCGGAGGCGGCAGAATTCCGGATCTCAGAAAACCCTAATCCCACCTAGCCCACACTAATTGCGGAGATAGTGGAGAAATCTGAGCCCGAGGCAGACCTCGTGGTCCAAGTTGAATCTGGAGTGGATCTCCCTAGAGAAACTGAATCCCAGATCGACCCACCCCCTGAAGTCGAAATCCAGGAGGAGCATAACAACAACGACGGTTCTGGCTCTGACGACATCGGGACAGACAGGCCTTTCCTGAGGTACACGCTGTGACGCATGATGATGCAAGATGCAAGCATAGATGATATTCTCGAGACCATCAATCGTTTCGAGGAAACCGATCGCGAGAGCCGCAACTATCTCAGGACGCACGCATCACACTTTGTCGGATATGTGGGATCCGGATCCGGCACTGCCGATGCTGGAGACAACACCGACTTTGTACTAGAGGCGATCGAAACAAACGCCGACGTACTCGCATCCTCGGATGAATTGATGATGTCAGCAGATTTCCGAAAGTTCTCCGCGGAATATGAAGAGGAGTATAACTCCAAAGCTGCAGAGGAAGAAGAAGCCATGGATGAAGCATCCGGGGAAAACTCTCCCAAAGCGTAGGACGACATGGAAATCAGGGATAATCCCAAGGTCCAGATGTCCGAAAGTACCGATCAGAGCTTGACTCCGGGAAACGGACCCAAATCTGTCTTTGCTACCGGCGCTGCCAAGAAGGAAAAGAAGAAGAACAAGACCCTGGCAAAAGATCCTCCGGCAGAGGAGGTGATTTCCGAGGAATACGAAGAAGACTCGGATGGAGCACTTATCCTAGACGAGCCCAAAAAAGAAGAATCAGTGGATGGACACGTGATCACTGAAGGTGCACATAAACTCATCGATGCTGCATTAACCACACCTATTCCTACAACTGCAGAACTTACTGCTAAAGAGCTGGACGAGAGGGCGCATGACCTAGAAGCGCGTCGACAAGTACTCCTCGATGAAGCCAAAAACATTCAGGTGGAAAAGAAACACATGGAAAATGCGGAGAAATACAATTCCAGGGAACATCAGAAGACCAGGAAACGTCATACTCATGACAACGAATTCCCGCAGATTCACAAAGTCCTTTTCGGAGGAGAACTTGGGATGCCTCGACGTGACGGTAACGGGGATTGGGTGTATCCAACACCAGTACAGAACACCGTTGCGGCTAGGGAAATCCTATTGGCTAATCCAGGCCCGGAGCAGATCCAGTTGGGAATCAAACTACTCAACAAAGGACTGGAGCAGCAAAAGTTTACCCTGTCCGGAAGTCAAAAACCGGTCTCAGATTCTGACCAATGTCACACAGATCCGGCATGGGCCGACGTAAGACCCCAACGTGTTCCGGAGCAACATCGTCGTTCTGACCGTCGGGAAGACAACTACTCAAGAACCGGATCTTCAGGACAGCACCACAAAGCTGCGCGTGACTGGCGTAACGTTAACCTAGTTGCGGAGCAAGAGGCAATTGCTGCGCTGAATCCGAGGAACCCTCCCCGGAGAGAGTCGAAAGACCGCAGGGAAGAAGATACAGAGAAACGTCGGGAGGGGGACCGACAAAATATGCGACCTCCTAAACATGCAAGCCGTCCGGATGACGGACAAAGGAACGACGGATACCGTGCCGAGACAAGCAGGCAGGGGGCTCATCACAATGTATACCCTCCTCGGAACCGGAATAATGACGCTCCGGATGGAGGCCGGCGATCAGCCAGAAATAACCCAGCTGCTCCACCCTCTTTGCCAAGTAGCCATCACAATGGCTCCCAAGGAGGCCAAGGAGGGTGTCGTGATGGAGGAGGTGGTGGCAGAAGCCGAAGTCTGGCTCCAAGGCACCACAGCCATAGCCGTCACTCGGGACAATCTTTATCCCCAAATGATGCAAGGCACAGGATCAACTCCAATATAGAGGCGCGACGCTATGAAAATGATGAAATATACGTGGGCCCAAAGTGCTTCGGACCATGCATAAGAGCTACAAGATTCCCAGAAGGATTTGCTATGTCAAGACATATGTAAGCCTACGACGATATAGCTCGGCCAGATACTTGGCTACAGGATTTCTTCCAAGCTTGCTGCATCGCCAAAGGCGGAAATAGCCTGGTTGCAACCCGATATCTCCCACTCATGTTGCAGAAGACGGCATGATCATGGATCAATGAACTTCAGGAGAACACCATCCACAACTTGTATGACATACAAAGTGCGTTCTTTCGGAATTTCGAAGGCACATACCGGAGGCCCTGTACGGTCGGAGACCTACAACGTTGCACCCAGAAAGACGGAGAAACTTGCCGAGATTACCTCGGACGATGGATCGACACTAAGAACTCCTGCGAAGGAGTAAATGACCAAACTGCGATTGAAGCTTTCATTGTAGGTCTCCCAATTGGTTTACTACGTCATCGCTTGAAGTGTGACAAGGTCACTGATTTGGGAGAAATGATAGAAACAACGAGAAAGTATGCAGATGCTGATGACGACACAGAGGGATTACTCAATGCCTTAGCTATGCCACAATCTGAAAAACAACCAAAGCAACAAGCTCAAAAGCGCAAGAATACCTTGGAAGAAAAACCCAATGTAGAAACGGCAGTGGTCACTGCTACTTTCGGGTCTAGAGGACGAGGAGGACGTGGCGGAGGCCACAGACGCGGTCGTGGGACTTCGAGAGTTCAAGGTAGAGGAGACCAACAACCAGGAAAAACCTACTCTTGGGCCGACATTGCCAATAACCCATGTGTGCATCACTTAGACGCCAATGGGGGCTCGTCCCACACAAACGCCGAGTGTCGTTTCAACGACGAAATTAAGAGAGATGGTACCGCTGGCTACAAAGCTAAGCGGAAGAAGGGAAATAAGAATACTGAAAAGGATAAAGAGACCAAGGAAGATTCTGACATGGAGGAAGCTGATGCTTCAAATCCCAAGCCGGAAGGGAAGAAAAATTTTCCGACCAAGAAAGACACTTATGTCACCTTCCTCAGATCTCAGCCAGCAAAGGTCAAAAAGGCAGTGCTACATGAGCTCAATGCAACAGCTCTGGTTGTCCCTCAATTCTTGGACTGGTCGGAAGTGGCAATCACATTTGACCGCGCTGATCATCCGCCTAAGCTACACAGGCGAGGAAAATATGCCTTAATCGTTAATCCACTTATTGATGGTTATGGTTTCTCCAAGACTCTCATGGACGGTGGCAGCAGTATCAATATTCTGTATGTCGAAACGCTACGCCGGATGAAGATCTCGGGAGACCCAGCTGAACCACAGCTCTGTGATCTTTCACGGGGTTGTCCCAGGAAGACAAGCAAATTCCCTGGGAGAAATCACTTTGGATGTTACTTTTGGAACTCCAAAGAACTATTAGACGGAGGCACTTTCCTTCGAAGTGGTCCCGTTCAAGAGCGCGTACCACGCTATATTCGAACATCTGACTTACTGGGCTTTTATGGCTCATCCGTGTTACATTTACAATATGATGAAAATTCCAGGTCCCAATGGCGTGATCACTATCAGGGGAGACCCGAAGAAAGTGCGAGAGTGCGAGGATGGAAATGCCGCCTTTGCTGAAGCCGTGCTGCACGCCCAGAAGTACCAGGAGATCAAGAAGAGCATAGATCCGCCCGAGATGCCAGCAACAAAGAAGGAGGTGACAAAGCCAAATCCGGAGTTCAAGGCATCGGAGGAGACGAAGAAGACGTTGTTGAAGGATGATGACCCCTCTAAGGTGACCCAGATAGGCGTAGGCCTAGATAGCGCATAGGAAAGCACGCTCGTCAAGTTCCTCCAAGCAAATCAATACATCTTCGCATGGCATCCATCTGACATGACCGGAGTACCTAGGGAACTTGCCGAGCACTCTTTAAATGTAAACCCGAACTCTAAACCCATCAAAGAGTCCTTACGACGTTTCGGCAATGAAAAGCGTAAGGCAATAGCTAAGGAACTAGCACGGCTCGAGTTAGCCAGATTCATAGAAGAGGTCATCCACACTGAGTGGTCGGCCAATCCTGTAATGGTCCCTAAAAAGGACACCACTGATTTAAGGATGTGTGTTGATTATACTGCCTTGAACAAGGTTTGCCCCAAAGATCCGTTTGCTCTGCCTAGGATTGATCAAGTTATCGATTCTACGGTAGGCTCATAACTCCTCTGTTTTCTCGACGCATATTCAGGTTATCATCAAATTCGGATGAAGGAGTCTGACAAAGTCAAAACTTCATTCATAACCCCCTTTGGAACCTTCTGTTTTGCTACAATGCCTTTTGGGCTGAAGAACGCGGGAGCTACGTACCAACGCACAATGCAGCATTGCCTCCACGATCAAATCGGATGCAATGTACACGCATATGTGGATGATATTGTGGTGATGTCCAAAAAGAAGGAAACACTGATTTCTGACTTGGAGGAAACGTTCGCCAATCTACAAAAATACAACATAATGCTTAATCCGAAGAAATGTTTCTTTGGAATCCCAACCAGAAAATTGTTAGGTTTCATCGTGTCTCAAAGAGGCATAGAGGTGAACCGAGACAAAATCAAGGCTATACTCAATATTTCTAGGCCAACTCGCCTGAAGGACGTATAAAGACTAACTGGTTGCATTGCTGCAGTCAGTCGGTTCGTAAGCCGGCTCGGTGAAAGAGCCGCACCATTCTACAAACTCCTGAAAAAGACCAAGGATTTTGTGTGGACCGACGAAGCTGAAGCCGCACTACAAGACCTGAAGAAAGTACTCTCATCTGCTCCTATCCGCACCACAGGAACCGATGTTGCTCTATCTTGCTGCGACAAATAAAGTCGTCAGTATTGTTATGGTAGTGGAGAGACCGGAGGAAAATCAGGAACACTTGGTGCAGCGGCCGACTTACTTTATCAGCGAGGTCCTGACAGAATCGAAACAGCGGTATCCGCACTATCAAAAGCTGGCTTATGGTGTGTTCTAGCATCTCGTAAGCTACGACATTATTTTCAGGAGCATCCAATTACCGTGGTGAGCACAACTCCCATGAGAGATATAATCAACAACAATGACGCCATAGGACGCGTCGCCAAATGGGGCATAAAGCTCTCAGCTTTCGATATTGAGTACAAACCTCAGAAAGCAATCAAATCCCAAATCCTTGCCGACTTTGTTGCTGACTGGACAAAGATGAAGGAAAATATGACCCTCCCTGAGTCGGAATATTGGACCCTATATTTTGATGGGTCTAAGGCTCGCGGGGGCTCGGGGCTGGCGTGGTGCTGAAATCACCCCAAGGAGATAAACTCTTATACGTGTTGTAGATCCACTTCACAACGACAAATAATATTGCCGAGTATGAAGCACTACTGCATGGAATCCGGATTGCTAAGCATATCGGCATCCGACGTTTGATGTATTACGGAGATTCGGATCTTGTTGCTCAGCAAGTGTCAGATATTTGTAATGCAAATAAACACATGGCAGCATATAAAGCTATCGTGGATGATTTATCTAAATCGTTCGAAGGGTTTGAGGTTCAACACATCCCTCGAGCAGAAAATGAGGAAGCAGATGCACTATCTCGAATAGGCTCTGCACGGAAAGAGGTCCCGGATGGCGCTTTTTTAGAGGACCTCAAAGTTCCCTCAATAAAGGGAGTAAACGAGGAATATCTGACCAAATCTGACTCACCTTTGATAGCAGTTCTGGCTGTAATTCCTAGCTAGACTCAACCCTACCTTGATTATTTGGTAGACGGCAAATTACTCGAAGACGAAGTTTTGAGCCGACAGATCGTCCGACGAGCAAAAACTTACACAGTGGTTAGTGGTGAGCTCTATAAGTGGAGTGTGTCTGGGGTTTTTTAGTGCTGCGTATCTCCGGAAGAAGGAGTGGAAATGTTAAGGTAAATCCACGAAGGCGAGTGTGGTCACCACGCTGCAGCCAAATCTGTAGTGAAATGGTTTTTTCTAGCTTATAGCCAAGGAAGATGCCGAAAGGCTGGTCAAGACATGCAAGGGCTGCCAAAAATACGCCAAACAAGCGCATGTTCCGGCTGATCAGCTTCGAACAATACCTATAACATGGCCTTTCGCGGTCTGGGGGCTTGACATGGTAGGACAGCTTAAACAGGCTCCAAGTGGATTTACTCACCTCTTAGTGATGGTGGATAAATTCACCAAATGGATTGAGGCTAAACCTGTCAGTAGTTGTGATGGAGAAACAACCAAAAGATTTGTCGAGGATGTTATAATCCGGTATGGTTATCCGCACAGTATTATCACAGACAACGGGAGTAATTTCTCTATGGGAGAACTTGCCGAATTCTGCAACGAACAAAATATCCGGCTTGACATTGCGTTAGTCACACATCCACAAGCTAATGGATAAGTCGAAAGAGCAAATGGTTTAATCCTACAAGGCCTAAAACCGAGACTCGAAGCACCACTACGACGTGCTGTGGGGGCTTGGGCGGAGGATTTACCCTCTGTAATATGGAGTTTACGAACAAATCCGAACAGGTCAACCGGATACACGCATTTCTTCTTAGTTTATGGCGCGGAAGCAGTTCTTCCTAGTGATTTGATTCACACTTCTCCTAGAGTGGCCACCTATATTGAAAAGGATGCCGAGATTTCTCGACAAAATGATCTCGACTTAGTCGAAGAAGTTCACGTCGTTGCTGAAATACGGTCAACAGCCTATCAGCAAAAGTTACGCAAGTATCATAGCCAGAGAGTCATAAACAGATCTTTCAATAAAGGCGATTTGGTTCTCCGGCTTGTGCAACAAAGAAAGCACAAACTTTTCCCAGTATGGGAAGGGCCCTTTTTAGTTAGTCGAGTATTGCACAATGGTTCGTAGTACTTAACTGATATGAGGTCAGTCAAAGAAATACCTGCTACTAAGAAGAGAAAGAGAGCTGGAGGCAGTACAAATCCGGATGAGTTAGACAGACCATGGAATATTGCTCAGCTACGTCCCTTTTATTCTTAGTTTATCCTTCTTTGTAATCATATATATGTACATGTTCTGTGAGAAATAAAAGTTTTGGTTGCCTCAAGTTTTTTCTGAGAAGTTTTTACCATCTTATTTCCGAATGATCATGTCATAGTCGAAAATCCTAGAATACTTGAAAGTACTTTATGCTCATGTTTGTTCTGGTTTAGATTTCCGATTCTAAAAATGCTACCTTCGGGTATAACTCTAAAGTTTCTAGTCTATACTTTGGTTATTTGTCTGATTGCCGGATGCGGGCATTTTCCGAGTAGTGAATTGTTGGTACTGGGAGCCGGGTTTGTTTCCGAGTTTAAACTGGTTTAGCAATTGACCTCCGTTGCTCGGCAAAGTTTCCGTGCAGAAAGTTTAGCCGGCTCACGAAAGGGACGAGGCTGAAAGCCAGATAAATGTTAAGTATAGACGAAAAAGTATAAGTGCTTATGCAAACATTTCAGGCACACAAAAATTTAAAGTCAAAAGTGCTGAATAGATTAAAACTTGGCACTAGCAAAAGTATCATACTAGATATTTACAGACCCATAATGTTTCTCAGAATAATACATTTGTTTGGTAATCTATGATGCAAGAGGAGACGTGGGAGCTGCTGGCTCGCTGGACACACCAGCCGCACCCTGATAACGATCCGAGATGTCCAAATCCGATATGGTTTGGCCATCGTCGGAGACTTCGGCTGCTTCTTCGGGAGGCGGAGGCGGCGTGCCCACGCGGGTGAAGAAGGGAGTGTCGTAGCTGGTTAAATCAGCTACATGGCACCCATATCCGGAGCAGGAGTCCATGATGGCCTTGATGTCTTGCTCGTGTCCATCTTCGTCCACCTTGCAGTACCCTCTTGTCACTTGCCAGATTTCCATGCTTCCATGGTGGCTCATGACCATTGTGAGGGCGTTCTGCGATGTTGATCGCGCGTAGGACATATTCTAGTCCCGGACAAGCTATGGCATCTCCTTTGCCTTGTCCCGCACCTAAAAGTCAGACATGCTATGCATGTCCGGAACCTTGAGAGCTTCGCCAATATCCTCAATGGATTGGCGGAAGTCATGAAGCAAATCACTGACTTGGGTAAGCCGGTGGGTGCGAGGCTCGGCAGAAGTGGAGTCCGTCAAGTTCAGAGGACCTATACATATAACACAAAAACAGTTAAGTAAATCCGACATCGAAAGAATCGAAGAATGTAGATAAGTCAGAAAGATGGAAACATACCAAAGATGACATCATCCACTTTGGTCTTCTCTTCCCAAAGACTCCAGAGTTCAGCACGGAGTGCCTCGGAAAGGTCCCTCTCTCTGCAAAGCTCGACGTTGAGATCCGAGATTTTCTTCTCATGGAGAGTAATCTTGCGATCACGATCCACGGTGGCCATGGACGAGGATTCGAGAACTTGAGCTATGCTCTTCTCATGATCCACCTTAAGCTGGTCTAGATCTTGGCGGAGATCCTTGTTTTCCACCACCAAGGTCTTCAAATTCTCGGCCTCTTCGATCATAGCACATGACTGCTTTACCAGTGCTGTAAGGCAAAACGAACAATAGTTCATCAAAAAATATTCGACTATGAAAACATAGGACAAGGTTTGAGTCTCGGAATGTTTACCTTCGGCCTCATCCTTGGAAACCTTCAGCTCAGCATTTTCAAGTCAGAGAGCCTTGATCTCTCTCTGCTTGTTGCAGATATTCTTCAACAAATCCTGGTTGTATGAATTAACTTTCTGTAAGTTAGAATACCCAGAGTCAGAAGTCTACTGAAGACTCAGGCTGATATTGTTACTAATATCAGCACGAGCCTTGGGGGTTACACTAGTTCGTTCTTTAGCATCCTAAGGAAGCATAAACCCAAATTGTATATCCAACTTCATGCTTGGGGGCTAGAGGATATGATATAAAGTACAATAAAGAAAAACGTGAGATGTAATTCTAACTTACATGATGTTCATGTGTGAGCTTGCTCAGGCACATGTTCACCTCGGTGGTAACCTTCTCAGCGAGGGTGAGTGGAATAACCGAAGGTGGTGGAAGCACACCAGCTCTTAGTCCCTCGTCGTGAAGGCGGACTGGTTCAAGAAGGCCGGAGTACTTTACGTCCTCCGCTTCTTGTGCTACTTCTTTGGCAGAGAGATTTCGGCTTTCCAGGCATTGCCGGGCCAGCCGCTGGATTTCCTCCGCAAATTTCCAGGACAAGACAATTTTGGCAAGTCCCGGGTTATTCAGGAGGTTCTTGGCAAAGGTCTCTCCCGAGGGATTGTAGCATCCCAATTGTCTAACAATTGTAATGCTACTTGGTCTACTAATATATTGGCTACTTCCTATATATAATTGTTGCATCATAATTATATCATGCTCATGCCACCATGCCACCTTGCATTTGAGCATCATACAAAACCCTTTTCTTTTGGTTCTTCTCTCACATGCATTATTAATTGTATTTTCTTCTTGATATTGTATTTGGTTATTGATATATTGTTTAATGCCCAAGTTGAGTTGGGGGCATATCTTTTATTCAACTCCATCACCTTTCTTTTCACCACCTTATAATTCCACCATTCCATTTACCATGAGCTTGTATTTTCTTTTCTTTTGATTTTATGCTAGCTCATGTGAATGGGGTGGATCTAATTCTATTAATTCTTTTTCTTAGCCTTATACCATTTCTTGGGAATGCATAGGAATAATGCAATATTATTATTATTGTTTTCACAAAATAAATCATGGCATTTATTATTTTTGCATGGGCCATGCAACCATCATCACCACTTTTGTCCCATTGGTTTTCCTTTGTTTTAGTGGTACATTCTTTGTGGGATCATCTACATATCTCTCCACCATCTCCATATTCTCATCTGCACCATTTTATTATTTTCCATTCATTATGCAAGTGAGGCCTTTTTTCCCATAAGCTATTCCTTCTCTTTTCTTGATTACTCTTTCACCTCATCTTAGCCTAAATCCAAGCCCTCACTTTTACCTCTTGGGTTGATCTTGTAAACAAGTTTTGAAACCTAAATACCTAATAAAAACCTAACCTAGCTATCTCTCTCTAATTTCCTCTAACCTAGTTCTACTTAAACCATAACCCCTACCACACCTCTCTCACCTCCCTCTCTCTCTATCATGCTGGCCCCACTTGGCCCTCTCTCTCTCTCCCTGGCCCACACCCCATCTACCCATCTAACCACCCCAAACCCTAGCCCATGCCCTAGCTACACCCTAGCTCACCCGAACCCTCCTCTCCTCTCTCTTTATTTCTACCTGCCATGCTGGCCCCATCTGCTACTCCATGCCGTCCCCACCTGCAGCCCCTCTCCCTGGCCTGCCCTGGCTACCCAGGTCGAGCCCCAGCTCGACCATGTGATCGAGAAGGAGGAAAGTGGCCGAGGCCACTTTATCCTCCCCGTGCCCACACGCCACCTCCTCCCTCTCGCTCGCTTGCCCTCATCCACACGACTCCCCTGCCTCTCCCAGATCCAACCCCCAAGCCTACCTCTCCTCCCTTTCTTCTTCACCGTCGCCAGCACCTGCCGCCAGTCGTCACCGTCTACCCCTGTGTCTCGTCGTTCCGGCCGGCGTGCGCGTCGTGGAGGTGGTCTGGAAGACCAAGGAGGTACCACTGCTCCACCTTGACCGGCCCAGCGAGGAGGAGAAGGCCACCAGGACCGCCAGATCCTCGCCGCTCCCCCGAAACCCTAGGTCGCCGGAGCTACTGCATCCTTGCTGATCGGCCGCTTCCCTGCCCGAGCCAACCCCACCGACAACCCCACGGTGAGCCCGTGATCCTCCCAGACATTTTCTATCTCGCCGCCGCTTCCTAGTCTCGCCGGACGTCGTGCCGAACGCCCTCTGCGCATGGCGGGTTCGTCGTCGCCTTCTCGCTGTGCAACGCGGGAACCCTATCTAGCCGTGCGATCCTGTTCCTCCAACTACCACAAGCCACCCCAGCGGTAGCCGCCGCCGCTCGCGCGCGCGAGGTCGCAAGATCGAATCCCCGTTGCGCCGCGCCATGCATGCTGTCAGTCCATCAGAGAACAAGAAGAGAAACAGTACCGCGGCCCCCTTTTTGTAGAAAACCCCCTTTTTGATTTTTCGCTCAACCCGCAGTCCGCCGAGCCCACCAGCCAGCCTCTGTGGGAATTTTACAAAGAGCACCCCGTAGATTCTTAGCCTTAACCCGCGGTCCGGTACATCCCCTCCTGTCAGCCACGGCATAATCACCCACTATCACGTGGGCCCGTGGCCATCGGACCCACCTGTCAACCTCAGTGGCTAGGTAGAGCCGCGGTAGAAAAGAGTTTTCGCGCGCGTGTGCCCCGCCAGCCGCTGGCCCACCCGTCAGTGACTGGGGCTGGCTCTGTCTGAGTACGAAATAGTTTTTTGCTTTGCTGTTTAATTTAAACCTTCTTCAAATTGATTCAAATTCAAATTCAAATCAGTTTTCAAATAATTTTTAAAATACAAATCCAAATAATACAAATAATATATGTTTTTGAATCAGAAAAATGTGAGAAATTCAAATATGCCTTTCAAAATAATGTTTGAACACTTTAAAATATCGAGATGATTAAAATAACAATAAAATACCCTTTTCCTTAATTAATTAATAACTTTAATTCTACAACTCCAAATTTGACAAATAATATGTCTAAATCGATCAGCGCGACGAGCCCGTTCTATCTATGCAGTCCTTGTTCTGATTTGAAGCATGAATCATGTCATTATTAAACATCTGAACTGTTTATGACAATAAAGTGGACCAAATAATTAATAAAACGCTTTATTTCTTGTATCCACACCTCACCCTTGCCATGCTACTTTAATGCCATGTAAATTGTGCATCATTCATCATGGCATGCTTGTTTGCTTGTCGCATTTTAATTCATATGCTTGTGCACTTTATTTATGTTGGCCCTTGTTTGTTTGGTTCTTCTTCGAATAGACGCCCAGCAGGAGAATTACCAGGAATCACAGGAGTACTACCCAGATCCATCTCTCGCTTCAACTGAGCTGCCAGGCAAGCACTACCACATGCTTGCATACATACAGTACCTATTGCCTCTATCTTATTCTTGCATCATTGATTCGCGATTGCATTAAACTGAATCCGAAGTACTGCATAGCCTTTACTTTTAAACCCCACCGAAGCTTGTTCCTCCATCCCATGAGCCATTACTACAGGAGTTGTTTGAGCCATGCGAGTCGTAGAAAAGCATGAGTAGGGTATGTGAGTGTCTGATGAACAATGAGGTACCTAAACAACATAACCTGAGTAGTAATGGGATAACTAATGAAAGAGGCACCGGTGAGCAATATCTGCTATTTGGTTTTTCATGCTCACTCGTGTCCCGTAGGACCCCGAGTACTTGATTCTTGTTCCTTGTTTATTCGCACTATCCAGATCTGGGAGGCCTTATGGATCCCCCTGAGCCAGAGCTTGATTCCTTCTTATTTCTTGGGGCCACAATTAGTTTGGGGCTTTATTATTATCCTGTACTTATGCCATGTTACTGCTTTATTTAAGATTGTGCGAGGATCACCTGTACTGTTTTGGATCGCGCCATGTTTTCATGGTATCGACAAGCCCAGTCATATTTTCGGGTTTCCCAGTCGTTTACAGCCGTCGTCTCAAACCCTGGGTCCGTCTCAGAGCTGGCCAACTTCGTTGCGGGTAGCTTATTGGGGTGGCCCCCTGAAATACTTCTGAATCCTGTGATTGCTTTGTCGTGAATGCCTCGTTGGGTTTTGATTTGGTTTTTTCGAGGTTGATCGAGTGTGTGTTGCTATTCGTGCATCCCTGCAGGGTAAATCTTTCTGAAAGCCATGTCCATGGTTATGGACGACTTGGAGCACAGTTTCTCGATCATAGACAAGAATAACTAAAGTACCTCTTTTAATTTGACTAAGAACTTGACTAGTAAATAGTGTAATACTCATGGAATGGTTAATAAAACTGCCAACGGATGATGGGGGTTGTTCGTCCGCTTCCTCGTTGGTAAGCGAGGAGGAGGATGGATTTGTTAATTATACTGTTATAACTGTTGTTCTTAATTCACGGACATCCATCTATCATTGGTTAGGCGGATGGTTAGCGAGTATTTATAGAATTGCTAGATATTATCTTTTGCTGAAATTGCGTCACCCCAGGTTGTGTCCCCTTTAGCGGCATAAAGACTTGCTGAGTACCCCTAGGGTCTCACACGATAAATTGTTTGATTCAGATGAACAGGTGTACCCGCAAGATGGATACTGGGTGGAGGAGACAGATGATGTTGGCAACGATCATTCGGTGTAGAGATTCCGGGAATGGGGATCCGTGAGATATGTGGGCGGGATGTGTTTATTTATGGGGCATCTTATGCCGATTTGCTTCTTGTCCGTACTCGGATCTTGTTTTCTGCTTCCGCCTGATACTCTGATGTGTGATGTATGAGGAGTTATCCTAAAATATTATCTCTATCTAGGATATTTGAATCTTGCCGTATGGCGTTGCAATATTTCTATTTCTTTTAGATGGAATGGCTCTGAGGACTGTTGTATGTGGCTTGCATACATACTCATTTGTGTATGTAGTTGATCCCTTCGCCTGCCGATTACGCCGCTTGTTCTTGTCCCGATGTCTGAAAGTGGTTAGGACGGCCGAAAGGTCTACCGTGAGTGGCCCTGGGCCCGACCGTACTATTTTAACCACTTTCGTTCATCCAGGCATGTAACTAAGAGCGTAATTCACCGAGGTAGTTACAATTGGTATCAGAGCCATCCCGCCCTTCAGGGTCTCATACAAAATGGTCGTTGTCAGTCTAGCAAATATTTTGGTAGTTATGTATACTAGGGAAAAACAAAACGTGAGAGTAGGACTGCTTCCATTTTTGTTCTTACCCACCCACCCACCCACCCTTTTCTGGTAAGGAAGTTTAACGTTTTCAATCCTCTTCTAAAATTCAAACTAGGATTCACGTGTTCTGGGTTCCGTAGTACCATAGGTTGTGTGTGTGTGTGTGTGTGAATTCTTTGTCTATCTGTTGCATCCAAATGTTATCACTATCTGCCTTTTGGTTATCAACTGTTGGTACATTCCATACCGACATGCCTTTGTAAACCGACGCGATCTATTCTGATTCGTTGTACACCGATGCGTTCTATCTTACTCTTTGTTATCCGACGTTATCTTGTTGGGGTGTTCTTTTCGTAGTTACCAATCTTTAGGTTCATCTTAAGAAGAAGGTGTTGGGATATGTGTTTTACTGATTCATGTGCGGAGTAATGATTTGAGTGCGGGATGGAGTCGCGACCATACCACTACTGTTATCATTGCTCTTGTATGTTGAACTAGTAGAGTTACTAATCTTGATTCGTGAAGTGGTTTTGCGCATATAGTGGTATTTTAATGCCGAAATTTGTGGAAATTTTTTCTTTGTTAGTTTGTATACCACACTCCTTGTTCAGTCGTGTGCATTATGCTTAATATCTTCTAGTTGCCTTGAACCTTGTTGATATTTTAATATCATCTCAGTGAATTGCATCCTTTAATCTTGGTTAATTCCAGTTTTGGTACTATTTTGGATTATTATCATTCTCCATTATAGTACTGACTTGTGTTTTATATCAATCACAGGATGGCACCACCACGCCGTTCTGAGGAGGATATACCACCTGAACTGGGGGCTGCTTTGGCAAGTATTGCAAATGCTTTGGGCAGTATGCAGCAGAACCAGCAGCGCTTCGAGGAAAGCGTGAGGATGAATGAGTTTGTTCCGCTACCTCCACCTCCCAAGCAAGGAGACATCAAGAGTTTTCTCAAGTTCAACCCACGTCAATTTGAGGTGTCTGATCAGCCACTTGATGCGGATGATTGGCTGCATGAAGTATCAAGGTTGCTGATGACTGCGGATGTTCCCGAGCAAGAATGGGTCAAATGTGCCACTCACCTTCTGAAGGGAGATGCAGCTCTCTGGTGGGAAAATTACCTCAAGGCAGATCTTTCTGGTTTTCAACCTACTTGGGAGCAATTCACTGCTGCTTTCAAAGAGCAATATCTGTCAGAAATTGTCATGGAAAGGATGAAGGAAGTGTTTCTCAACCTCAAGCAGGGCACTGACAATGTCAACACCTACATCAGAAACTTCATGAATCTATCTCGGTATGGTGGCGATGAGATCTCTGATGACAAGAAGAAGCAAAAGAGGTTTAGGCAAGGCCTCAATGCTTCCATCAAATATGCTATCACTCATGCAAGGCCGGTGTATTTTCTGGAACTCCAACATACAGCTCTGCAGGAAGAAGCAAGTAGACAAGTGTTTGAGGATTCAAAGAAACACAGCCATGATACAACAAGCTCTTCTGCTATGACAGCTCCTTCTAAGCGTCGTGTCTAGGTTCCTAACACCCCACCGTCGCTCCCTGCTCCACCAAGACCGTCAAGCTACGCACCAAGGCCACCAAACTCCTTCACTGCGGCTCCCAGGGGCTACAACTACAACTACCCTGGAGCGCCTGGCGGAGTCCCTGGCTACGTTGCTCCACGTCCACCTGGTGCTTGCTATATTGTGGAAACACTGGGCATCAGCACTGGAATTGTCCTATGAACAACAAAGCTCTTCCACCACCACCTCCAAGACCTGCGGCAAGTGCTCCTATGATTCGTGCACCTCCACCTCGGGCTCTCAACATCAACACCAAGCCTGGGTCTACGGTTGCTCGTGCCAACTGTGTCACCGTCGCTCAAGCTGAGCATGCACCTAGAGTTGTCATGGGTATGCTTCCTATTAACTCAGTTCCTGCACGAGTTTTATTTGATTCTGGTGCTTCACATTCTTTCGTGTCATACAAGTTTGCGGAGAGTAATGGGTTACCTTCTGATGCTTTACCAACTCCCCTCATGGTGTAATCTCCTGGTTCAAACATGAGGGCTTCTAAAATCAGCCGTGACAATCAAATTGAGATTGGTGGCTCTTCGTTTCCGGCTTCCTTAATTATCCTGGGCAATTCTGATATTGATGTTATCTTGGGCATGGATTGGTTGACAGCAAATGCAGCTGTGATTGATTGTGCTGCACATTTGGTTTCTCTAAAAATTCTTGAAGGCCATATAGTCTATTCTCCAAGTCTGACTCCTGCAATTCAGCTTTATTCTTTGGCGGCTCTGAATGATGATGCTATGGAAGGTATTCAGAGTGTTCCTGTAGTCTGTGAGTTTCCAGATGTCTTTCCTGAAGAGTTGCCAGGTATGCCTCCTGAGCGTGAGGTTGAGTTTGTGATTGAACTTGAACCTGGTACTGCTCCTATCTCCAAGCGGCCTTATAAAATGGGTCCTGCTGAGTTGGCTGAACTCAAACGTCAGTTGGATGAACAAGAGAAGTTGGGTTTCATTCAGCACAGTACTTCTTCTTGGGTTAGTCCAACCATATTTGTGAAGAAACGAGACAAGACTGATAGACTTTGTGTTGACTATCCGGCACTCAATGCTAAAACAATCAAGAATTAATATCCCCTTCTGTGGATTAATGATCTCTTCGATCAGCTAGCTGGAGCTGTGGCATTCTCTAAGCTTGATTTGAGAAGTGGTTACCATCAAATCAAGATTCGCAAGGAAGATGTTCCCAAAACAGCTTTCACCACCTGCTATGGCCTGTATGAGTACACGGTCATGTCTTTCGGTCTCACCAACGCACCTGCCACCTTCTCGAGGCTTATGAACTCGGTTTCATGGAGTATCTTGATAAGTTCGTTGTGGTCTATCTGGATGACATTCTAGTCTATTCTAAGTCAAAGGAAGAACATGAAGAACACCTTTGGTGTGTCCTAAACAAGCTTCGTGAGAACCGCCTGTATGCAAAGTTCTCCAAGTGTGAGTTCTAGCTGCCCCAAGTCACCTATCTTGGTCACGTCATCTCTGCCAAGGGCATTGCCGTCAACCCAGAAACTATTAAGACAATTATGGACTGGCTTCCACCCATAAATGTCAAAGAAGTCCGGAGTTTCCTTGGTTTGGCCAGTTACTGTTGTCGCTTCGTTCAAAACTTCTCAAAGATTGCGAAGCCTCTTACCGATCTCCTCAAGAAAGGCAAGAAATACCTTTGGACTCTTGCATGTCAAGCAAGCTTTGAAACACTCAAAGAGAAGCTCACTTCCACACCAGTCTTGGTTCCTCCAGATACATCAAAGCCTTTCTAGATATTCTGTGATGCCTCATTGCAAGGATTGGGTGTGGTCCTTATGCAAGAAAAGCAAGTTGTTGCTTATGCCTCTCGACAGTTGAAGACGCATGAGATCAACTATCCTACACATGACCTCGAACTCGCAACAGTTGTCTTTGCTTTGAAAGTATGGAGGCATTACTTGCTTGGCAACCGTTGTGAGATCTTTTCTGATCACAAGAGTCTGAAGTTTATCTTCACACAGCCTGATCTCAACCTTTGTAAGAGGAGGTGGATGGAAACAATCAATGATTTCGATTTGACCATCAACTACACTCCGGGCAAAGCCAATGTCATGGCCGATGCTCTCAGCCGAAAAGCTTATGTTAACAATCTCATGTGGAAGAACAACAACCTCTCTTGTGCGAGGAATTCCGCAAACTCAACCTTGAAATTGTGGATCAAGGTTATCTTCTGAACCTTCTAGCAACACCTCTCTTGGAAGAAAAGGTCCGTTCCATTCAGCTTGGTGATCCTTACACTAAAAAGATCATCTCCAACATTTAGCTTCCGAAGTATGAGTCTTTCCACGTAGATGACCAAGGCACTTTTTTCTTTGAACACCGGATGTTTGTTCCGAACTACCCGGGTTTAAGAGAGCAAGTTCTCAAGGAGGCGCATGATTCTGTTCTTTCTATCCACCCTGGCAGCACTAAGATGTACATGGACTTGAAAACACAATATTGGTGGCCTGGTTTGAAACGATATTGTGCCACGTATGTCTCGGAGTGTGATGTTTGTCGCATAGTTAAAGCTGTCCATCAGAAACCTTCCGGTCTTCTACAGCCATTGAAGCCTCCGGAATGGAAATGGGAGAAAGTAGAGATGGACTTCATCACTGGGTTTCCAAGGTCGCAGAAGGGCAACAATGCAATCTTTGTTGTCATCGACAGGCTTTCCAAAGTAGCTCACTTCTTTCCAGTCAAGGAAACAATTTCTGCAATTCAGTTGGCTGAGCTCTATATCAATAGAATTGTCTCTCTGTATGGAGTTCCTCTTGAGATCAGCTCAGACCGTGGAAGCATCTTCACTTCCAAGTTCTAGGGAAGTTTCCAAAATGCTTTGGGAACAAAGTTGAACTTCAGCATAGCTTACCACCCTCAGTCGCAAGGACAAGTTGAAAGGATCAATCAGATTCTGGAAGATATGCTCCGTGCTTGCGTTATCTCTTTCGGCATGAAGTGGGAAGAATGTCTTCCTTATGCTGAATTCTCTTACAACAACAGCTTCCAGAAAAGTCTAAAGATGGCACCATTTGAGGCTCTCTATGGTCGCAAATGCAGAACTCCGATTGGTTGGTCGGGCGCAGGTGAAAGAATATTGTTTGGCCCCGACATTGTAACTCAAGCGGAGGAGAAAGTTCACATCATTCTTGAAAACCTGAAGATTGCTCAAAGTCGCCAGAAGAGCAATTATGACAGAAAGCACACGCACATGGAGTATGTCCCTGGTGATCTCGTTTACCTTCGTGTCACTCCCATGAGAGGCACGCACCGTTTTGGTATCAAAGGAAAGCTGGCTCCTAGATACATCGGTCCTTTCAAAATTCGTGGAAGAAGAGGAGAAGTTGCTTATGCTCTTGAGCTCCCTGAACAACTCAAAGTCCATGATGTTTTCCACATCTCTCAACTCAAGAAGTGCTTCAAGGATCCCGGCAGGACCGTGGACCATGAACTCATCAATCTCCAAGAAGATCTGTCTTATCAAGAACACCCCACAAAAATTCTTGAAGTCGCAGAAAGAAGGACTCGCAACAAGTCCATCAAGTTCTGCAGGGTGTAGTGGTCGCACCATTCCGTTGATGAAGCCACTTGGGAACGTGAAGATGAGCTCCGTGCCAAGTATCCTACCCTCTTTGAGTCTTCTTCTTCTTCCTAGAATCTCGGGGCGAGATTCCTGTTTAGTGGGGGAGAGTTGTAGCATCCCAATTGTCTAAAAATTGTAATGCTACTTGGTCTACTAATATATTGGCTACTTCCTATATATAATTGTTCCATCATAATTATATCATGCTCATGTCATCATGCCACCTTGCATTTGAGCATCATACAAAACCCTTTTCTTTTGGTTCTTCTCTCACATGCATTATTAATTGTATTTGCTTCTTGATATTGTATTTGGTTATTGATATATTGTTTAATGCCCAAGTTGAGTTGGGGGCATATCTTTTATTCAACTCCATCACCTTTCTTTTCACCACCTTATAATTCCACCATTCCATTTACCATGAGCTTGTATTTTCTTTTCTTTTGATTTTATGCTAGCTCATGTGAATGGGGTGGATCTAATTCTATTAATTCTTTTGCTTAGCCTTATACCATTTCTTGGGAATGCATAGGAATAATTCCATATTATTATTATTGTTTTCACAAAATAAATCATGGCATTTATTATTTTTGCATGGGCCATGCAACCATCATCACCACTTTTGTCCCATTGGTTTTCCTTTGTTTTAGTGGTACATTCTTTGTGGGATCATCTACATATCTCTCCACCATCTCCATATTCTCATCTACACCATTTTATTCTTTTCCATTGATTATGCAAGTGAGGCCTTTTTTCCGATAAGCTATTCCTTCTCTTTTCTTGATTACTCTTTCACCTCATCTTAGCCTAAATCCAAGCCCTCACTTTTACCTCTTGGGTTGATCTTGTAAACAAGTTTTGAAACCTAAATACCAAATAAAAACCTAACCTAGCTATCTCTCTCTAATTTCCTCTAACCTAGTTCTACTTAAACCCTAACCCCTACCACACCTCTCTCACCTCCCTCACTCTCTATCATGCTGGCCCCACCTGGCCCTCTCTCTCTCCCTGGCCCACACCCCATCTACCCATCTAACCACCCTAAACCCTAGCCCATGCCCTAGCTACACCCTAGCTCACCCGAACCCTCCTCTCCTCTCTCTTTCTTTCTACCTGCCATGCTGGCCCCAGCTGCTACTCCACGCCGTCCCCACCTGCAGCCCCTCTCCCTGCCCTGCACTGGCTACCCAGGTCGAGCCCCAGCTCGACCACGTGATCGAGAAGGAGGAAAGTGGCCGAGGCCACTTTATCCTCCCCGTGCCCACACGCCACCTCCTCCCTCTCGCTCGCTTGCCCTCATCCACACGACTCCCCTGCCTCTCCCAGATCCAACCCCCAAGCCTACCTCTCCTCCCTTTCTTCTTCACCGTCGCCAGCACCTGCCGCCAGTCGCCGCCGTCTACCCCTGCGTCTCGTCGTTCCGGCCGGCATGCGCGTCGTGGAGGTGGTCTGGAAGACCAAGGAGGTACCACTGCTCCACCTTGACCGGCCCAGCGAGGAGGAAAAGGCCACCAGGACCGCCAGATCCTCGCCGCTCCCCCGAAACCCTAGGTCGCTGGAGCTCCTGCATCCTCGCCGATCGGCCGCTTCCCTGCCCGAGCCAACCCCACCGACAACCCCACGGTGAGCCCATGATCCTCCCAGACATCTTCTATCTCGCCGCCGCTTCCTAGTCTCGCCGGACGTCGTGCCGAACGCCCTCTGCACACGGCGGGTTTGTCGTCGCCTTCTCACTGTGCAACGCGGGAACCCTATCTAGCCGTGCGATCCTGTTCCTCCAACTTCCACAAGCCACCCCAGCGGTAGCCGCCGCCGCTCGCGCGCGCGAGGTCGCAAGATCGAATCCCCGTTGCGCCGCGCCGTGCATGCTGTCAGTCCATCAGAGAACAAGAAGAGAAACAGTACCGCGGCCCCCTTTTTGTAGAAAACCCCCTTTTTGATTTTTCGCTCAACCCGCAGTCCGCCGAGCCCACCAGCCAGCCTCTGTGGGAATTTTACAAAGAGCACCCCGTAGATTCTTAGCCTTAACCCGTGGTCCGGTACACCCCCTCCTGTCAGCCACGGCATAATCACCCACTATCACGTGGGCCCGTGGCCATCGGACCCACCTGTCAACCTCAGTGGCTAGGTAGAGCCGCGGTAGAAAAGAGTTTTCGCGCGCGTGTGCCCCACCAGCCGCTGGCCCACCCGTCAGTGACTGGGGCTGGCTCTGTCTGAGTACGAAATAGTTTTCTGCTTTGCTGTTTAATTTAAACCTTCTTCAAATTGATTTAAATTCAAATTCAAATCAGTTTTCAAATAATTTTTAAAATACAAATCCAAATAATACAAATAATATATGTTTTTGAATCAGAAAAATGTGAGGAATTCAAATATGCCTTTCAAAATAATGTTTGAACACTTTAAAATTTCGAGATGATTAAAATAACAATAAAATACCCTTTTCCTTAATTAATTAATAACTTTAATTCTACAACTCCAAATTTGACAAATAATATGTCTAAATCGATCAGCGCGACGAGCCTGTTCTATCTATGCAGTCCTTGTTCTGATTTGAAGCATGCATCATGTCATTATTAAACATCTAAACTGTTTATGACAATAAAGTGGACTAAATAATTAATAAAATGCTTTATTTCTTGTATCCACACCTCACTCTTGCCATGCTACTTTAATGCCATGTAAATTGTGCATCATTCATCATGGCATGCTTGTTTGCTTGTCGCATTTTAATTCATATGCTTGTGCACTTTATGTATGTTGGCCCTTGTTTGTTTGGTTCTTCTTTGAATAGACGCCCAGCAGGAGAATTACCAGGAATCTCAGGAGTACTACCCAGATTCATCTCTCGCTTCAACTGAGCTGCCAGGCAAGCACTACCACATGCTTGCATACATACAGTACCTATTGCCTCTATCTTATTCTTGCATCACTGAGTCGCGATTGCATTAAACTGAATCCCAAGTACTGCATAGCATTTACTTTTAAACCCCGCCGAAGCTTGTTCCTCCATCCCATGAGCCATTACTACATGAGTTGTTTGAGCCATGCGAGTCGTAGAAAAGAATGAGTAGGGTATGTGAGTGTCTGATGAACAATGAGGTACCTAAACAACATAACTTGAGTAGTAATGGGATAACTAATGAAAGAGGCACCGGTGAGCAATATCTTCTATTTGGTTTTTCATGCTCACTTGTGTCCCGTAGGACCCCGAGTACTTGATTCCTGTTCCTTGTTTATTCGCACTATCCACATCCGGGAGGCCTTATGGACCTCCCCTGAGCCAGAACTTGATTCCTTCTTATTTCTTGGGGCCACAATTAGTTTGGGGCTTTATTATTATCCTGTACTTATGCCATGTTACTGCTTTATTTAAGATTGTGCGAGGATCACCTGTACTATTTTGGATCGCGCCACGTTTTCCCGGTATCGACAAGCCCAGTCATATTTTCGGGTTCCCAGTCGTTTACAGCCGTCGTCGCAAACCCTGGGTCCGTCTCGGAGCCGGCCAACTTCGTTGCGGGTAGCTTATTGGGGTGGCCCCCTGAAATACTTCTGAATCCTGTGATTGCTTTGTCGTGAATGCCTCATTGGGTTTTGATTTGGTTTTTCCGAGGTTGATCGAGTGTGTGTTGCTATTCGTGCACCCCTGCAGGGTAAATCTTTCTGAAAGCCATGTCCGCGGTTATGGACTACTTGGAGCACAGTTTCTCGATCATAGACAAGAATAACTAAAGTACCGCTTTTAATTTGACTAAGAACTTGACTAGTAAATAGTGTAATACTCATGGAATGGTTAATAAAACTGCCAACGGATGATGGGGTTGTTCGTCCGCTTCCTCGTTGGTAAGCGAGGAGGAGGATGGATCTGTTAATTATACTGTTATAACTGTTGTTCTTAATTCACGGATACCCGTCTATCATTGGTTAGGCGGATGGTTAGCGAGTATCTATAGAATTGCTAGATATTATCTTTTGCTGCAATTGCGTCACCCCAGGTTGTGTCCCCTTTAGCGGAATAAAGACTTGCTGAGTACCCCTAGGGTCTCACACGATAAATTGTTTGATTCAGATGAACAGGTGTACCCGCAAGATGGATACTGGGTGGAGGAGACAGATGATGTTGGCAACGATCATTCGGTGTAGAGATTCCGGGAACGGGGATCCGTGAGATCTATGGGCGGGATGTGTTTATTTATGGGGCATCTTATGCCGATTTTCTTCTTGTCCGTACTCGGATCTTGTTTTCTGCTTCTGCCTGATACTCTGATGTGTGATGTATGAGGAGTTATCCTAAAATATTATCTCTATCTAGGATATTTGAATCTTGCCGTATGGCGTTGCGATATGTCTATTTCTTTTAGATGGAATGGCTCTGAGGACTGTTGTATGTGGCTTGCATACATACTCATTTGTGTATGTAGTTGATCCCTTCGCCTGCCGATTACGCCGCTCGTTCTTGTCCTGATGTCTGAAAGTGGTTAGGACGGCCGAAAGGTCTACCGTGAGTGGCCCTGGGCCCCACCGTACTATTTTAACCACTTTCGTTCATCCAGGCATGTAACTAAGAGCGTAATTCACCGAGGTAGTTACAGGGATCATTACCCGAAGAGGGTTCACCCTTATCAAAACCTGAGCCACCCATGGTGGCGTCAGTCTGCGACTCAAGGATCGTTCTCCCTGTTGAAGGAGCCGGATCTTCTGCGACAACCGGCAATGGAGTGATCACCGGCGTTGCAGAAGGTTGTGGGGTAGGAGTTGGAGGAGCCATGGCAGGAGAAGCCATAGTCAGCTTCGTCTGCCGCAGGGGCTTCGAAGAAGTTCCCTTCCCCTTACCCTTGATGAGCTGTTTAGCTCTGAGAATTTAATACAATGGAAAACATTACATCTCAGAAGAAATTACGACTAAAGTGCAAAGGAGGAAGTTGTGTGGAAAGTTACCTCTTCACAACTGGCACTTCCTTTATACCGACGGCCACTATCAGAGCTTTGCGCTTCCTGGGCACAACGTCCGGCAGTGGGACCAGTTCCTCCTCCTGAGAAAACTCTGGAGGATATCCCTCTATAGGAGCAAATTCTGACTCGGGGAGGTCAACAAGCTGAAAAGAAGATAATATATCAGTATTGCAAAATAACTTAAAGGTGAAACACATAAAAAGGGTTTACTATTAAAAGCTTACCGGCACTACAAGGTCTTCCGTTGTGTGCATGTCCAGAGATAAATCCGGAATCTTTCTCTCAATCTGCTCCTTTATTAGCCATTTTATCTGGCTTATGTAGTCTTGTGGCTTTAGGGCCTTGGGGCTGATCCGGAGGGAGTCTTGTTTTGACACCATGATGGAATGCATCAGTCAGTCGCCGTGGTGCTAGAGAGGCTGGATCCGGCATGCCACCCAGCACTGGACCTGGTCGGATCCTCTCAAGCCCTTGTGCTTCATCAGGTTTTCGATCTGCCTCTTGGCAAGGATCAGATCGTCACTGAGAGCCGGAAGAGCCTCGTCCCAAGATGCTAGGGCCGTGGTGGCTCCATCGATGAAAGCCGGCAAAGCAGTAGCTTTGCCGGGAGCAGGAATATCCTTATGATAAAAGAAGGTGGCCGGCCACTGTTTGACCGACTCACTAGCTAAAATGCGAGGATAAACACGCTCGCATCAAACTGAAAGGCTAATTGTGCCGGTAATATAAGGATTACTAGCATTAATGGGATTTCTCTAGACATGAAAGTAAAACCGGAACAAAGTGAGACTCGGCCTAATGCCGAGGTATCCCTCACACAAAGCTGCATAAGAACTCATCTCTAATATGAGGTTGGGGAGGAAGATGGTGAAGCTGAACGCCGTATTGATCTATCACCTCGGAAAAGAATTCCGAGGGAGGGAAAGACAAACCTCTGTCGAGGTGGGTACCGAAGTGTACCCGCTCGTCGGCGTGTGGGTTGGGGATGGTTTCGCCGAAACCGCTCTGCTAGTCGCCGGCGCGGAGGAGCCCTTCATTCTCCATGGCTCGGAGCTTCTCGTCGTCTAGGAGACACGAGATCCAAACGCCACGGTTGCTTTCTTTCTCCGCCGCCGTCGCCGCCGCTGCGAAGCCAGCCAAGCCGGACGTCGAAGATGAAGCCATTTCTCCGGTACGCCGGTGACC
Organism: Avena eriantha; assembly: GCA_910589775.1. Taxonomy (NCBI): domain Eukaryota; kingdom Viridiplantae; phylum Streptophyta; class Magnoliopsida; order Poales; family Poaceae; genus Avena; species Avena eriantha. Next base: position 545,552,338 of record OU342743.1, read on the forward strand.
TTGGATGGGCGGCGCTGGGAATCTGGGAAGCAGAGGAGCTTTGTGCGCGGGGGAGAAGTGGAGGAGAGGAAATGGCAAGGGAATAGGTGAAGATGAGGAACAGGAAATCCTCACCCCTTATAACCACCTAACCATGCCAAGATTCGTGCAAATGGCACAGTGTAACCGCCACGCGTCGTGGAAGGTACTGGGAAGGTCCCACGCGATGATTACGTCGCCTCGATCTCCACGTACGCATTGAAACGGTGCCTCGGTTCCACGACCGTCGGACCCACCAACGGTCGTGCTGACAGGATATTTGTCAGTGACGTGACTTGACCATGACCAGTGTCAGATGACGTCAGAGACCAAGTTCCAGCTTAGTTTGAATATCAAGCTAGAAAATCCGAATAAATGTACTTATAGGTCCGATTTATTTTTGAGACCCGGATCGTATCTTTTGTTTTGAAGTTTCAGGAACCCTTCAAGATTCTGCAAGCCGAAGATCAAGCTAGATGATGATGAATCCGACTCTGGATCTTGGAGACTTCCGGGGGATGCTGTTAGGGATATACTTTCCGGGTATCCTCACAATTCCTCGCTGACCAGGGTGGCCCACTTCGGGTTAGAGCTTTGCTTCACGGGCGGCCTAGTCAGAGAGAAGAGGCAGAGTCCAATCTGGCTACGGGAAGGCCTAGAAGACTTACCGACTTAGGCCCATAGTGTTACTTGTAGTTCAATATGTACTTTGTAACCAACTCTTAGTCGTAGCCGGATAGATCTCTCCTGTAAACCCTAGGCCGGATATCTATATAAGCCATCCTAGGGAGAGCCTTTAGGGCACCCCTTACAATCACAATCTCAACTCGCACAAGCGAACCCTTGTAACCCATATTTTGGCTCTGCCGTATTGCTGGATTACTAGCAGGAGTAGGATCTGTCCAAAGCCGGCGGATTCGAACCTGGGTAAACTTGTGTGCTCACCGTCCCGGAACACCGTACGTCTCACACCCCTCTCTTCCGCACACCTTGAGGACCCCCTCATGGCGTACTTGTCATCAATCCGACGGCAAGTTGTCGTTTAGAGTTAGAGATCAAAATAAGCAAACACTCATTTGAAATAGAAAGGAACATGGAACATCTAAAGATTCGTGGAAACAACACCATAAGAGTTATGGCACATTCAAGTTTCTAGAGATTTCGATAAGTCAAAGTCGTGGCGAATAAAGTCTTTGTAAAGCATCTGAGGAAGCTATGAATGGATCTTCCAAAAAGGGGCAAACCTGCTATTGTCCAAAGTTGATGTGTCTTGATGAAGATACATGTGGAAGAAAGTAAAAGATCAAAACAAGGTATTTGACCTTGCCTCCGAATTTTTGAGTGGCGCAGCGAACTTTGTTTTGTGAAACTGAACTCTACAAATAGAGGAGAAACCAATGATAATGATCATGAAGTTTCAGCGAATACTTTTACTAAAGAAAGTAGGATTCAACTATATATTCTACAAGTTTGTGGAATTATATATTATTGATTCACTTGTCATTTTTATGAAGAATGACATACCTACGAACTACAAAGAAGTGTGATGGACCTAAGTGCAAGAAATAAATGGTCATTGAAATGTCGTTAGTGGAATTCTCGATTTGATGGTGATCAAGGAATTTTGGAATGTCCAAGATTGTCGAGAGGACATGGATTTGAGTGGGAGCAAATCAGCTTAGCTAAATCATAATATGTAGCTGACATATTTTGAATGGGAGCTAAGTGAAATCCCTGGATCTCAAATATGGAAGCAATATTTGAGTGGGAGCGTGAAGTCATTTTGGGATTTGTGGACGACATATATGAATGATGTGATTGGTGTTAATAACATTTAAGTAGGTAAATAAGGATGAAGTTGAAAGTTATTAAACAATAAGATCTATCGAGATAGATTGGTGAGTTTAATAAAATTCAAATGTCGAATGCTTCCTGGACTTGATTCTGAAAGATGTCCAGAATGTCCTAAGACAAGATTCTGAAGAAGCTCAGAATGGAACAAGGTAAGAAAGAAGTTCTTACTATATGAAGCATTAAGTTAGTATTGCAACTATGGTTGAAAGAAAGAAAGATATGCATTGCATCTCCTGTACCTTAGTCATAGGTACTTCCATACAACCATGTTAGATACTAGACGTAATGTGACCCAAGGTTCTGGTTGGTAGGACAAACTCTTAACTGTAAGCACATGTCTTGAAGTCATTCCTGAGTTGATCACTAAACCAGAATTAAGTTTGTACTTAAATGGCAAGAAGTAATGTAAGTGGCATAGTTGCATTTCATGCACTAGGATCTACATAGATATATAAGTATAAAGGCTCCATCTGATGTGATGTATAATGTTATGGCGGGGCAAGTTCGCTTTTAACGTAGAATGATGTGTCCCAGGACATAGTGCCCATGAGAAAACCCTCGAGGTTGATCTAAAGTCACTGTAGGCTCCTGGAAATTGGCCTCGTTCTACTGCCATAACTGTCGTGTATACACAAAGGATAGCGAAGTGTGTCCTGAAGTTTATATGAAACAAAGTCTCACTTTGTTGCCAAATGAATACTTCGACCCATTATACGATAATGGTGTGAATGTCAAAATTAGGAAGACATTAACGGTTTGCAAAAGACATAATGATCTGGTAAAATAGAACATGGACATGACGTTTCCCATGAGCATGCATGATCTATAAACGCATATGTTATATGGTTTATGATGAGTAAAATGCGATCTAGATTATTTGTACTCTAGTGCAAGTGGGAGACTGAAGGAGATATGCCCTAGAGGATAATAATAAATAGGTTTTTCTTATCATATCTCAATTAGTTTATAATAGTTTCATATTGTTCTATAACTATACCAAGTAGAAACATTGGTACAGGTGTGGTATGAAACAACCAAGTCCCTAGTAGCCTCTATTCATACTAGTTCGTTGGTCATGAGGATGATCTGGGTTTCAAGATCATGGGCATTTATGCCAATTGACAACGAGGTCATATCATTGGTGAATGATGTGATTGGACATTCCTCAAAGGATTGCGACATGATCAAGTCATATAGTTCATTGTTGCAACAACTAAACCTAGACTCCTTTTCCTTAGACCGTGAGCTCATATTACTCACTGTTTCTCGGGGCTCCTTTGACTGCATCAAACGTCATCTGGTAATACGGTGGCCATAAAGGTGTACATGGGGTATTCCAAAGGAACAGTAGATGACATGTGACTGCAAGACCGGGATTTGTTCACCCACATGACGGGTAAAGATACATATGGCCGGCTTGGTGAGATTACATCCATAAATGTTTCAACATGTGACTTGGTCATGGGGATGTAATATCATGGTAACAAGTAAAACATAACTTGTTGTTCACGAGATTGAACAAGGAATGGGATACCAATGATCGGATCTCAGACAAGTCATATCAAGAAACAAAAGGAAATTGGATGCTACATTTACTGGTTCAAACGACATTGTCATCAGGAATACATAGGGGTCGCATGGACATCCCTGGTCCCTTTGTTGATCATTGATATAGATCATGTCTAGAGCATTCCCGAGCCATGAGGGGATACACTTAAGGGTACAATGAGAATGATCATTCGCAAGACGGAATCACGGTAGAGAAAGAGAAAGCCGGAATTGTTCCGTAGAGAGATCCAAAGTTGTTCGGAGAAGGAATAAAGGAAAAGCCTGGAAAAGTGTTTTCGAATAAATGGGAATTTAAATATACGTTTATTATATGTTAATTATGAATTAATATATTCTGAATACTATTTGAATTAAGATTTATAAAGTTAACTTTCTTATTAGGCCAAAATCCCAAAGGAAATTGGCCCAGAAGAAAACCACAAGAAAAAGACAGGAAAACAGCAGAGAAAAAAACAGAAACAGCCCACGTGGGCGGAAGGTAGTTGTCGCCGCACGGGGCAGACTGCTGCTACCGGCTGCCGACGCAGGCCGCTCAACCCCCCACCCATGCGGGCACGCGGGAGGGAGCCGACTGCCGCTTGGGCAGGCCTAGCACGCTGGCGGGCCACGGTGCCGAGGCGGCCCACCCGGGTCGCTGGCGTTGCGGGATGGCAAGCCTCGCACGTGCGGTGGGCCGCGGGTTGCGCCGGCCCACCCGGCCGCTGGCTGCTGCTGCCAGCTTGCTGGGCCGCGCGCCGAGCCGCCTGCATGTGCTGCTGCTGTTTGCTGTTTTGGCTATTGGGCTGAGTGCTTTTGGCCCATCCGGATGGTGCACGAAATTCCTGTAATTTCCTTTATTAATTAGTCCCACATGGCTAACCTATTTGGGAGGGCACACCCCCTTCACCTATATAAAGGGATGCCCATGGGTGGGATTAGACACACCAATATTTAGAGAAGTCATTTGGTTGACTTTGTCCTTCCCTCTCTCTATACCTTGTGACCATGGCCCCAAGTCTGGGCTGTGCAAACGAGGGACACCTGCAGCACACTGTTGCGCCATAGGGATTCCTAGCCGGATATCAATTTCCGTACTCCCGGTGGGATCGGGGAGATGGAGGTCTCATCGTACACCGGATATGTACGAAGACACGAGGCGCAACACTTGGGGCTGTTAAATATTGTGAGCTGGAGCTGCTGCACGATGAAGAAGGAGCAAGGGGTGACATGCGAGGAGCTTCGCGACCTTGAGGTCGGCTACGAGTATGACTACATCAACCACGTTCCTCTCTGAATGTTAACCACGTACGGTCTACAAGGGTATGTATTCTCTATGCTCGACCGTTACTGCATTACTACATAGATAGATCCTAGGCAGTTTTGGGTGTTCCAACGTAGGAATTTTTTGTTTTCTACTACGGATCCCCTTCAGATAGGTGATGGAAAGAATTCACCTTGGATGTGTTTGTTAGAGTAGTATGAGTTGGAGAGCTTGGTTCAATGGGTGACATGGTGATGACCATATCCAAGCTGCATCATATAGTTTTACTGTCAGGTTATAGTGTGAAAATATTTCTCTGCAGTTTGGTCTTTACATAATCTCTTAGTACTCTCCATCTTTTGTGGAACCAACAGATTGAAAATAGGATTTAGGGTTTTGTGCGTGGGTCAAAAGCCTTGCACGTTCTCTACTTATATAGTCATGACAACATACAAGTTACATACGTATGCAACATGCATATGTGATACACAACAGATGGGTTAGTCAGAATACAATTCTAACACTCCCCCTCAATCTAAACTGCTACATACAAGATTAAGATTGGGCTTAAATCTATCTAACATATGTCATGTGGCTGGTTTGGTGAATACATCAGCCAGTTGGTCATGAGTGAAGATAAACCTGACATCCAGTTCACCGGCTGCTACCCGTTCTTGCACAAAATGAAATTTGATCTCAATTTTCTTAGTTTGAGCATGAAAGATTGGATTCGCCGTCAGGTAAGTAGCCCCAAGATTATCACACCATAATATGGGGGTATGCTGCCGAGTCACACCAAGCTCCTTAAGTAGAGAGTCTATCCATATAGCTTCACATCACCATTAGCCAATGTCTTATACTTTGCCTCAATATTAGATCTCGAGACTGTGGGTTGCTTCTTCGAACTCCAAGAGATGAGGTTCAGACCAACAAACACGATAAACCCACTCATCGACCGTTTGTCATCCACACATCCTGCCCAATCTACATCCGTAAAAATACTGATAACAGATGATGACAACTTATGAATACTCAAGCCAGTCTGCAATGTTCCTTTGACATATTGTAGAATTCGCTTCACCGACTCCTAGTGTACATTAGTGGGTTGTGGCAAAAACTGTCAAACCTTGTTTACCGCAAAAGTAATATCAGGACGAGCGAGAGTCGAATACCGCAGTCCACCGACAACACTACGATACCGGAATGAATCATATGCACTGGGCAGTGTGCCTGAATCCCGAGCCAAGGCCCGGGATGCTGCAAGAAGAGGCCTGGGACACTGCAACATGAGCCTAGAATGCATAAAAGAATTGCGCAACATCAGACTTGTGTTTAGAAGATATATCCCAAAAAAACGAGAATAGTCATCCACAAAGCTAACATAATACTTTTACTCCCATAGGAAACACTAGCCGCCCCCCAAACATCGGAGTGAATCAATTCAAGTGGTATAGTAGAGACATGAGAACACAATGTGTAACGTAACTGATGACTTTTGGCACGTTGACAATCATCACATACTAAAGAATTGTTGTCTGAAGGAGAACACAAAAGCTCATTGGTTCTAACAATATTTTGAACTACATTATTCGATGGATGACCAAGGCGTTGATGCCATTGCTGGGAAGTGGCACCGGCCGACTCATGACATGACGAAGACGAAGCTTTGACGAATGTGATGGGATACAGACCACCTTGACTCCTACTAAGAAGAAGGACCCTCCTCGTGGTTTTTTCCTTTACATAGAAAAAGTGACGGTGAAATTCAACAACACGTCATTGTCACAAACAAGACGATAAACAGAAAGGAGATTTAGACGAGCATCAGACACATGAATAATATATTTGAGATGAAGTGATGAACCAACTAAGAGTGAATGACCACTATGTGAAATTAACAAACCTGCACTGTTGGCCACTTGCACCTAATCCTTTCCACCGTAGTGCTTGTAAGCCTGAAGACGTGTTAGCTCGCTCGTCAAATGATCCCTTGTCCCTAAATCCATGATACAAGGGTTGTTATTGTAAGTTGTTGTAGCAGCATTGCCATCACGCTGCTACGAAGGCTGGTAGTTGGGGGCGCAGAGGTTGCACAGTCCCTGGCTTCGTGCCCCCAATTGCCGCAAAGCTGACAACATGGTCTCCTACGACGCTGGACGCCGTTCCCGCCGCCATTGCGGCCATTGTTGTTGCGGCCATTATTGTTGCGACCACCATCATTGCGGCCGTCGTTCCAGCCGCCATTGTGACCTCCATCATTGCGACCATAGCCACCGTTCCAGCCACCATTGCTACAATAGCTGCCGTCGTTGCGACTATAGCTGCCACCATCTTGTCGATCACCATTGTTGCAGTCGTAGCCACCGTTCCTGCCGTTGCGGACCTACCCTTGCTGGCCTTCATTGCCGTAGGGGTAGGAGGATCCGCCGCCTTGTTAGGAAGGGTTAGGATGCATTGTCGCGTTTACTGAGGACAACCAACCCTCGGCATGCGCCTTCTACGCTTGGAGAGCCTCGAAGGAGAGGATATGCGAGTAGAAGTCAGAGTAGGATATTGACTGGTTGCTGATGGTAAGCGACGCGGCAATGGAGTTGTACGCAGAGCCGAGCCTGATGAAGATATAGTCTATGAGTTTGTCGTCGTATACGGGAGCTCCGGCGGCGGCAATGGCATCTACGAAGGACTTCATCTCGTGCATGTACATGGCAGCGGATATATCTCCCTTCCTCGTAGAAGTCAGCTGACAGCAAATATGGCAAATATTGGCATAACTCTGAGCACTGTACAGGGCATGGACACCGTTCCACACCACAGTAGTAGTTTTGCAACTGATGATATGATTGGCGATATCAGGCTCCATGGAGCCGGGGAGGAGTCCGACGACCCACTCGTCCTGAGACCACTAGCGAGCGTACTCCGGGTGGTCACCATAGTGACGGCCTTGTACCCTTCTCCCTCCGTGATGGTCTTCTCAGGCGTCGTGATGGTTTCATCAAGGTGAAGATGGAGACCGATGCTAGAGAGATTGAGGAGAAGGATGCCCTTCTAGAGATTGAAGTTGCCTGCCTTCAAGCGAATTGAGATCGTGGGAATGACCCCGGTGGAGACGGTTGCAGTCGAGGAGGAAGCCATGGCCTCGACGGCCGTGGAGAGCTGGAGGGCAGACGATGTCATCACGGCCATGAAGGAGAGGGCTCTGTTACCAAGATTGAAATGAGGATTTTGGGTTTTGTGTGTGGGTCAAAAGACTCGCACGTGCTCTACTTATATAGTCATGACCACATACAAGTTATATACATATACAACGCGTATACGTGATACACGACAGGCAGGTTAGTCTAAATACAATTCTAACACCAACTACAACCTAACCGTCATCCGTGTGCCTTATGTTACAGTTGCCTTTCAAATGCTAGCGAGCAGGTAACCGACCTATGGGAAGTGGTGCTTCATACACGTTTGCCTCACGTGGGACACCTTTAGGTGTCCCACCATGGCCTAATGGCGCTTGCACCGTTTCCTCATGGAGTTGGCATGTTTTGTGCTCGGTGCTATCAAAGTAAGCCTCGCTCTCGCTGTTGGTTTCGGATGTGGCTCACGATAAAGGCTTGTGGTCCTTCTAGTTACCTAGACCCGTTCAAAAGAAGTTCTCTGGATCAGAACATATCTTAGAGTGGGTGTTGCCTCTGCCTCTCCATGGTTAGTGGTAGGATACGCGACATGCTGGACCAATGTTTGTAGGAGAAGGAAAGCTTAGCCGGCTCAATTACGATAACCGGCTAGGTTGTTGTATGTCTCCAAGTGCAGATGACTACATCAAACCCACAAAGCAAGTTGCTACATTCCCTCACGAAAGCAATGTGTGTGCATTGTCAATCAACCAAGGAATTTGTCTCCGTACACTAGTAGAAAACGGACCTTTGGTCTAGGGGTATTAGTCCCGGTTTTGCTACAAACTAAGACTAATGTCCCGGTCCCAACGGCTAGATCTGGCCCCAAGGGGTGGCAGGCACTAGTCCTGGTTCGAACGGAACCTTTAGTCCCAGTTCGTGTAACAAACCGGGACTAAAGGATTTCAGGCAGACTGGGTCGAGCGCCAGACCCTTTAGTCCCGGTTTGTTATACGAACCGGGACTAAAGGTGGACCTTTAGTCCTAGTTCTAGACACGAACAGGGACTAAAGGCCTGGCTATATCTTCTTCCCCCACCTGCCCGAGCCACCATTTCAAGCTGGTGGCAACTCTCTCTTTCTTGCTTCAAGCTCAAGTTCATGCCCAATTTTCTCTCAAGATTTGTCTATGTTTTGTGGTGCCCCATCTATCCAAAGGTTCTAAAAGGTGAGAAACTTCATCATTTGAACTCTCATTGCTATATTAGCTCATTTCATGCTCTATCTTGTAGATGGATTTGTGGATTTAGTTTGGTAGTAATTTTTGCAATGATAACATGAGATTGATGTTTAGATTCTATCTATCTTGTATTAATGTAAGGAACTCTAAGGTAAATATCACAATATGTGGATTCTATCTATATATCTTGTTTTGGCACATAGTCTCGAAATTTGATTTTAGAAGCACACACATGCGTGAGGTCATCATTCTAACTAGCTGGGAAAAATACCCTTCTTCGTCTACCTGCCTTCAACAAACTGAAAAAATTGTAACAATGATAGGGTTAATTCATAAAAGCTTGATAAGAAGACATCACAGTACATCTTCGAGAAGCTCCGCCGTAGTGGTGTCCCTCTCGCACCATCTTGGAGTTAATAACTTCTCTAGCTATAGATTAATACGCCGGGTAACTAAAACAATTGACATATTAGGGAGTGCCTCTATGGCGAGCTCCTCGAAGATGTCTAAGGACGGGATCCTAAGACATCTTTGAGAAGCTCTGCCGTAGTGGTGTCCCTGCTCTCGCACACCATCTTTCAGTTTATATCTTCTCTAGCTAGATCAGTATGTTGTGGAGCTAACTAATTTCACATATTAGAGAGTGCCTCTACGTAGAGCTCCTCTAAGATGTCTGAGGACAAGGTCCTAAGACATCTTCGAGAAGCTCCGCCGTAGTGGTGTCCCTGGTCTCGCACACCATCTTGCAGTTCTTCACAAGATCACATACCTATTTATAGATTAAGCAGCATAACATAGTGTCGGGCACTAAAGACATAATGTCGACTCACTCACCCATAGTGCTGCCACCCACCCAAAATAGTGTCGTCATTTACTGGCTTAGTGTTGTCCACTGAGAACATAGTGTCGACATGTTGTCACCACATCCACATTTAGTCCCGGTTGGTGCCTCCAACCGGGACTAAAGGTTCATCATATCTTTAGTCCCGGTTGTTGGCTTTAATTTTGTTTTCTAGACCAGTACTAATTTTATCATCATGATTCTGTTTGATGTACTTAATTAATTATATAATGTAGATGAGCCGGCAATGGATGTATGCTGACCGACTCTCTAGCGAGTTCATTAAAGGCGTGCATTCTTTTCTCCTTGTGGCCGAGGCAAACAAGTGGAATGGTTTTATGTCTTGTCCATGTGGTGTCTGTCGGAATCATAAGGAATACTCTTCCTCAAGAGTCCTTCACAGCCACCTGTTTCGGTCCGGTTTCATGACCGGCTATAATTGTTGGACCAAGCACGGAGAAAGAGGGGTTATGATGGAAGACAACAAAGAAGAAGAGAATGATAACAACTACCCTACTATGTCCCGTGAATTTGATGGTACTACAATGGAAGACATTGATGAAGAAGAAGATGAAGAACGGGCATCAGATCTGCCCGATGATGATCTTAGTCGGGCCATTGCTGATGCCCAGGAAGAATGCGTAACTGAAAGGGAGAGGTTGAAGTTCAAGCAGATGTTAGAGGATCACAACAAATTGTTTTACCCAAATTGTGAAGATGGGCACAAAAAACTAGGTAGCACACTGGAATTACTGCAATGGAAGGCAGAGAACGGTGTGACTGACAAAGGATTTTAAAAGTTGCTGAAAATAATGAAGAAGTTGCTTCCAAAGGATAACGAACTGCTCGCCAGTACCTACAAAGCAAAGAAGGTTGTCTGCCCTCTAGGATTAGAGGTGCAGAAGATACATGCATGCATTAATGACTGCATCCTCTACTGCGGCGAGGAGTACGAGAATTTGGATGCATGCCTAGTATGCACTGCATTGCGGTATAAGATAAGACGAGATGACCCTGGTGATGTTGAGGGAGAGCGCCGCATGAAGAAGGTTCCTGCCAAGGTGATATGGTATGCTCCTATAATACCACAGTTGAAATGTTTGTTCAGGAACAAAGAGCATGCCAAGTTGTTGCGATGGCACATGGAAGACCATAAGAAAGACGAGATGTTAAGACACCCCGCTGATGGGTCGCAGTGGAGAAAAATCGAGAGAGAGTTCCCGGACTTTGCAGGTGACGCGACGAACTTATGGTTTGGTCTAAGTATAGATGACATGAATCCTTTTGGGGAGCAGAGCTGCAGTCATAGCACCTAGCCTGTGACTCTATGTATCTATAACCTTACTCCTTGGTTGTGCATGTAGCGAAAGTTCATTATGATGCCAGTACTCATCAAAGGTCCGAAGCAACCCGGCAATGACATTGATGTGTACCTAAGGCCATTAGTTGAAGAACTCTTACAGTTGTGGTACGGACAAGGTGTACGTGTGTGGGATGAGAACAAGCAGGAGGAATTTGACCTACAAGCGTTGTTGTTCATAACAATCAATGATTGGCCTACTCTTAGTAATATTTCATGACAGACAAACAAGGGATCAAATGCATGCACACATTATTTAAATGAGACTGAAAGTATATATTTGGATAAATGTAAGAAGAATGTGTACCTGGGGAATCGTCGTTTTCTTCCGCCCACGCACACCCTAAGAAAGAAAGGTAAGCATTTCAATGGTGAGGCAGACAACCGGTGTAAGCCTATCCTCCATACTAGTGATGATGCATTTGATATGGTGAAGGATTTAAAAGTAATCTTTGGAAAGAGTCCTGGTAGACAATCTGTTCCGGAGGATGATGTCGAACACGCACCCATGTGGAAAAAGAAATCTATATTTTGGGAGCTACCCTATTGGAAAGTCCTAGAGGTCCGCTCTGCAATTGACGTGATGCACCTGACGAAGAATCTTTGCGTGACGCTGCTAGGCTTCTTGGGCGTGTATGGGAAGATAAAAGATACACCGGAAGCACGGCAGTACCAACAACGTATGAAAGACCAAGAAAACATGCATCCAGAGCTGTTTGAAGGTACTACTAGCTACGCTCTTACCAAAGAAGAGAAGGAAATCTTTTTTGAAGTCCTTTACAGTATCAAGGTCCCGTCTGGTTTCTCGTCGAACAAAAAGGGAATAATAAATATGGCAGAGAAAAAATTTCAAAACCTAAAGTCTCATGACTGCCACGTGCTTATGACCCAACTGCTTCCGATTGCATTGAGGGGACTCCTGCCAGAAAATGTTCGAGTACCCATTGTGAAGCTATGTGCGTTTCTCAATACAATTTCTCAGAAGGTAATCAGTCTAGATAGTCTACCAAGGTTACAGAAAGATGTGGTCCAATGTCTTGTAAGCTTCGAGTTGGTGTTCCCACCATCCTTCTTCAATATTATGACGCACCTCCTAGTTCACCTAGTCGAAGAGATTAACATTCTCGGTCCTGTATTTCTACACAATATGTTCCCCTTTGAGAGGTTCATGGGAGTCTTAAAGCAATATGTTCATAACTGTGCTAGGCCAGAAGGAAGCATCTCAAAGGGATATGGAAAAGAGGAAGTCATTGAGTTTTGTGTTGACTTTATTCCTGACCTTAAGCCCATCAGTGTTTCTAAATAATGGCATGAGGGTAGACTGAGTGGAAAGGGCACGCTAGGAAAGAAAGCAAGGATATGTATGGAAGGACATTCTCTCACTAAAGCACACTACACAGTTCTGCAAAGTTCCACCTTGGTGGCTCCGTATATCGAGGAACACAAGAATATTGTACACTCCAACAACCCGGGAAAGCCTGGCTCCTGGATTAGAGATGAACACATGAGGACTTTTGGCGGTTGGTTGCAGACACATCTCATGAATGACATAAATGTTGGAGAGCAGTTGTACTTGTTGGTCAGGTCACCATCTTCGACTATATTGACTTTCCAAGGGTACGAGATAAATGGGAATACATTTTACACGATCACCCAAGATAAAAAGAGCACCAACCAAAACAGTGGTGTCCGATTTGATGCAACAGACGAGAATGGGCAAAAGGATACATATTATGGTTACATAGAGGAGATATGGGAACTTGACTATGGACCTTATTTTAAGGTCCCTTTGTTTCAGTGCAAATGGGTCAAGCTAACAGGAGGCGGGGTTGAGGTAGACAAGAAATACGGAATGACAATAGTGGATCTCAACAACCTTGCATATAGAAATGAACCATTTGTCCTAACCAATGATGTGGCTCAAGTTTTTTATGTGAAGGACATGTCTACCAAACCGAGAAAAAGGAAAGATAAGCAAAATAATACAGCATACGATGAGCCAAAGCGCCACATAGTTCTTTCAGGAAAAAGAAACATCGTGGGGGTGGAGGATAAGACATACATGTCAGAAGATTATGATAAGTTTCATGAAATTCCGCCCTTTGCTATGAAGGATGACCCAAGCATCCCGTTAAGTAAGGAAGATGCTCCATGGTTACGGATTAGAAGAAAACCCTAACAATAGAGATGTGTGGATGTTGGTGATGTACAATATTATTAAACCTTTATTTTTAATGATCTGCTTATATATATATGGATATGAACTGTCTCGATCTCAATAGGTAGTATTGCAACTTGTTGTGGCCAGACATTTATTAATATTAAAACATAAAAATTAGTCAGAATCATATCTAGCCCTGTAGTACACAGCTTCAGGGTCGTCTTCGGAATCGTCATCGTCATCGTCGTCGCTCGTAGCACGCAGCTGGATCCTTAGCCCTTCCCCAGCTTGTGTACGGGGGAACGGTGGAGGGGGCACCTGCCACCCTGGCCTCGGATTCACGACGCGCGGGGGAGGGGGCTCCCGGATGACGACCCCGGTACGCCCTCGGCCTTCACCACCACCACCATTCTTGTGGCTATGCGGCTGGTGAAAGTGCGGGTACCTCAGGCGAGGATGGTCTCCCATGGCGATGTAGCGAATCACGCCGGCGATAGTCCGGTTCGCCCACCACAGGCGGCAACCAGCCTCGTTGTGGTTCACTAGGGGCGGGTCGTCACCCTCGTACCTAGCGAGCTCCCTTTCTTGCCGGTTTGTGAAGAAGGCATTCCAGGTGTCGAGGTTGTCGGGATCCCAATGGGGATCCATCCGCTGCTCCGGCGTGAGCTCAAGGTAGAAGTGGTTCGTGATGGCCGCCTAGCGGGCCGAACCTTGAGGCACAGGAGAAATAGGAACCCCTCCAGCACTCAACATCCAGCCGGTGGGCAGCCGGTACCCCGGCAGGCATGGGTAGCTGGAGGCGCACAGCGCCTCGGTCTCCTCGACCGACAGAAAGGCCCAGTAAGCGGTATCCATTGTTGTGAGAGAGAAGGTGTGGATGTGAGGAGGGGCATGGCGGTCGGCCTAGATATAGAGGGAAATGGCGGAAAAAATGACGGGAAGCGGGGGGACATAGCAGGAAAACTTGGCGGGAAGCGGGGGAAATGGCGGGAAAACATGGCGAGAAGCGGGGGGAAATGGCGGGAAAACATGGCAGGAAACAGGGGGAAATAGCGGGAAAACATGGCAGGAAGCGGGGGAAATAGCGGGAGATATCTAGTCCCGGTTAGTGACTCCAACCGGGACTAAAGGCCCCCGAAATATCTTTTAGTCCCAGTTACTAGTTTTAGTATTAAATATTATATTTCTAATGAGTATATTATTTTTTGTGAATACTTTGGTATATTATATGCATTTTATGTTTTTTAAATAATAATTTATATTTTTCCAACATTTATATACTAAATATAATACTTGTTAAACAATAGATAATTTCATTTAAGTTGTATAATAGAGTATGATGATATATTTAAATTATAGATCTTTTTCTGAAAATTTTGATATATAATACATAATTTTCTGAAAACTACAAACCATTTTTTTGCGCCAAAAAACACGTGCTAAATGCCACCCTTTAGTCCCGGTTTGTATTACAAACCGGGGCTAAAGGGGAATGGTGTGCGGGAAGAGCGGCGGGCTAAAAACACCTTTATCCTCGGTTTGTATACAAACCGGGACTAAAGGGTGACCTTTAGTCCCAGTTTGTAATACAAACCGGGGCTAAAGGTGGTGGGGTATAAATACCCCACCTCCACCCCGGGTCGAGCCACGACCCAGAGCAGCAAATTTCCATCTTCTTCCGCGACGAACGAGATTGCCGTCGCCTGCGCCCGAGCACGCTGCCGCCCGTGGAGAGCTCGTCGTCGCCCGCGCCCGTACGTGGAGGCGCCGCCCCAGCGCCCGCACCGCCCATCGAGGATCGCCGTCGCCGCGCGCTCCACCGCCCCTGCGGGTGAGGGTTAGTAGTTAGGTTAATTATTAGTATATATTAGTAGGGTTAATTGTATAGTTTAATTATTAGTATATATATGTTAATTTGGTGAATTTAGTTAGTATTAGAATTAGTATTAGTTGTTAGTATTAGTATTAGTTAGGTTAATTTAGTTAGTATTAGTATAATTAGGTTGATTTAGTTAATGTTAGTATTAGTATTAGGTTAATTTAGTTAGTATTAGTATATGTTAATTAGGTTAATTTAGTTAGTATTAGAATATGTTAATTAGGTTAATTAACATATAGTAGTTGATTTAGTTAGTGTAGTATTAGTATTAGATTAATATAGTTTAGTATTAGTATATGTTAGTATTAGGTTAATTTAGTTAGTATTAGTATTAGGTTAATTAACTCCCTCCAACCCATATTAGTTGACTTGGATTTATCTAGGGTTAGTTAGAATACTTAGTTAATTAGGTTTAGTTTAGTTAGTGTTAGGTTTAGGATTAGTGTTATTAGGACAATACTTAGTGATTTAGTTACTGTTTATGTTTTATGATTGTTTATTGCTATTATTTAGTTATGCCGCGTCCTTCTCATCCGAGCATACTGGACTCTGTCGCTTCTGGGGATGTTCGAGCCTGTGCTCTGCCGGGCTGGCACTAGGAGGTGCTACCTATCGGGACTCGTACCTTGGTGAGGAATCTGGGTATCATCGTTGACCTGGAACTTCTTTGGTGGCATCCACGAGGTGCAGGAGCGGTGTAGAGGGAGCCGGGCCCCGAGGTGGTGGTACGTCATTGTATCAGGGAGGAGGACGAGCACGTACGCCGATATATGTATCTTTTGGAGACCAGGTTCTCCAATATCTGGCGGGTTCACGGATCTGATCACCCGAGCTATTCTCCGGTGATGGTTCCTCTTCTCGGGGTGCAGAGCTATCGTGACACAGAACGCGGCAGCCGAGTTCGCTAGTTTTATATTATGAGCGAGATGTATTAATAATGTACTTTATCTTATATTATTGTACTTTATCTTAATGCAAAATTGTTTCATTATTAGTACGTAATCTTTTTTCTGTATCCAAGTCGTCGTAATTGTAATATTATTTTACTTAATGCAAAATTGTTTTATATTTTTCTGTATTAGTTAATCTATGGATGGTAGAAAGAATGAAGAGGAGATTCTCAACATGATAGATGAGGGTACTGGGGGTTCTTATTACGATGATGGCTCCCAATATCTTAATTTGTCTGGAGGAGATGAGGGTGGAGATGATAGTGGAGACCATGGTGAAGACACCATAATAATAACAAAGTCTGACGAGGTATATAAAACTTCTACCGATCGATCACTACTATAGATGCACTAATTAATTCGTAAATATGTACTGATGAATGTTTCTTCTCTTAGACCTCCGCATCCGGCCAATCTTCTACAAGGACAAAAGTTGCCCGCTGATGTCCGTTTCAGCATTGACTTAGTGTCTGTGTTGGGTCAACCGTTGGAGCCCAAAGAATCTATGAATGCATTTGTATATCAATGCAGAGTGATTGTTAGAGACACCATCTCGATCACCACGCGATAGTGGAATAAGCTAGAAAGAAAAGGGATCTAGTTGGGGCTAGTTTTGTAGATGACAGAGCGAGAGATGCGATGTGGAATTCTCTCATGACACATTTCACCCTACCAGTCTTGGAGACTGATGAGCTCACATAGCAAATGACGAGGAAAGTCAAGGAGTGGGCTCTCAAGAAGATGGGTGAACTATTCAAGGACTGGAAGAAAAGATTGTACCACAACTATGTGAAGAAGAAAAAACTCCTCCATTCACTGGCCCACTAGAGATGCAGCAGGATAACTGGGATGCATTTGTGGAATACAAGAACTCGGCATGAGCTGTGGCAATGTCAGAAAAGAATAAGCTAAATGCAGCCAAAAAGAAATATCACCATCATATGGGCACATGTGGCTAAAAGAGTGTCATGCCTAAGTGGGATAAAGCTATGGCCGACCTGGAGGCTAAAGGGGTCCCTCCAGCTATGTCTCCTTGGCCCAGGAGGTCAAGAAATTGGTTACTCGGGCATGGGGCATCGTATGATCCAAAAATAGGCAAGATTGTTGCAGCCAAAGAGGTTACTGCACCAAAAAATGATCTTATTAAAGTGATAAAAGAGGTTGAAGAGGGAAAGTTTGTTCCCGACAGAGAGAATGATGAGCTGACAAAGGCCCTCGGGAATCCTGAAAAGGCTGGACAAACAAGAGGCTTGAGACCTTCTTGTCCATGGGCTATCAGGTTTCCCGAGGACCTTGACACGTATAGAATTCAATCGAGAAAAACGAAGCGGAAAAAAGAGGGGGATGTGGAGCGGTTCGCGAGGTTTGAAACCATGTTGCAGGAGCACAGGAGGAGCTTAATGAACTTAAAGGGCTCTGACAGCAAGATCCTGCATCAGATAGTACGGTCGGCCCATCGCAATGGAAAAGCAGCGCGGCTTCCACGGAGGGCCACGGTAATAATGCAACGATGGATGTGTACCCCATGGATGCAATTAAGGAGAAGACTAGTTGTGAGCTGCATGTTGAACTGAAGAACATATCGATGAAGGTGGCGGTCGGCTTTGCTTTACCTTCTACACCGGGAGCGACCTACCATTGCAATCCGATTCCATCTGGCTATGCTCGTGTCGGTGTGGATGAAGTTCAACCGCTGTGTCAGTCACTACAGCTTGACTTCCCTGGAGGTGAAGGGGAGACGACACTAGGAGAAGTCACGAGTGGCTTCATTCTTTGGAAAAATGAATACATCAAGTTTCCAGGCTCGGCACCAAGGCCACCTTCTCCACCGAGAAACAATCCATCACCTCCAAGGCCACCGTCTCCTCCCAGTAAAAGTCCACCTCGAAGTCCACCTCAAAGGGCACCGTCTCCTCCAAGTAAAAGTCCACCACCTCCAAGTCCAATCCATAACCTCAACATGAGTGCATCTCAATCTACGCAGCCGCCTCCACCCACAAAGAGGCAAAAGTGGAAGAATAGCACCGCACCGTCGAGCGATAACCGACGCCTAAAGCTACAGTTTTCACCCCTCCCAAGAGTACCGCCGGTTCCTCCCAAGAGGGCTTACGACCTGAATGATGATGAGACCGATGCGGTCGTACGGGCCGAAGTGGATGCGCATTTTAAAAAGAAACAACCTGAGCCAAAGGTCCAAATAAAACCGGAAACCAAGGAGCACTTTAGAAAATTACTAACGTAGCCATCTCAAGCTCAGTTAAATGCGCCAGATGACTATACACGATGTCTTCAGAAGACACTAAAACAGAAGAGATCAAGTGGTAGAGGAAGCATCACAAAAGACATTCCCCAGTAGGGGGAACAAGCAAAACAACCGAGTGGTAGCGGAAGCATCCGAACGGATGTTCCCCAGCTGGGTAAACAAGCAAAGCAATCGAGTGCTAGCGGAAGAATCAAAAGAGACATTTCCCGGCTGGGGAAACAAGAAAATCAATCGATTCCCCCGCTCCAAGTGCCCGAACCTCAACTATATGGGGGAGAACCTTTGCATATGGAAACGACAAAGATATTGCCCGAGCAATGTAATATATCTATTCATGACATTATTCACGGCGATCATATGCCCAAGGCTGAGGTAGCACCCAAATTTGTTCACTAGGAGCCTCTGCTCAGTTCTGAGAGGCTTCGGGATATGCCAACAAAAATGCGACGATTGCATGAATGGTACATGAAAGTATCAAAAGAAGAGCAATATTGGCTCATAGCGAAAGTTCGAAAAGACCATTACTTCACTAAAGACGAGGTCCCTATTGAATTTACAGAATTATTTCAGTTATTCAATCTAAAGGAATTGGACAAATCTATCCTCATTTACTATTGTTTGTAAGTGATTACTTTATTTATGTAATTAAGTCTCTATCTCAGCTTGTTCAATTCATTGCCGGTAAGTATACTCACTATATTCTTTTGTATGCTATATATAATGTTGCAGATTTAAGATTCTCGAATGTAAAATGAAGGCTATCAACGGATTTGCGTTCATTGACCCACATCGAGTTAATGGAGCTGTCCTAAAGGATAAGCCACTAGAGACCGATCAAAACTTGCTCCGGTTTCTCATGAACCAACATTTCTGTAATGAAATACTATTTCCTTACCACGACGGCAGGTGAGTTCTTATACACATTAAATTTTTCTTACTCGATGTTTAGTGTAAATGATGAGTTACTGACATATGTAAACCTTGCGTAGGTACCACTGGATTCTTCTAAGCATTTCAGTTGACTTGGGAAGAGTTCACATCATGGACTCACTAAACAAAGACATTGAAGACTATCGCAGCATTATCGATATGCTCCAGAGGTAATTTCAACCATTATCGCACTATATTGGTTTCTTTCGTTCATTTTCTCAGATATCAAGTAGTTATTAACTCATACATTCATTTTCTTTGTCGGGTAGTATTTGGACACGGTTCAAGAACAAGGTCTGCGGTCAATGGCGTGAGGAGCTATTTTTTAAATCGGTGTCGGTAAGTAGTACGAGCTAAGTCCGCGCATGTATTTAATTCTAGTTTATGTGCATTTATCATGCTGGAGTTATTATTTGATTGAATTCTATTCTTGTAAAGTGCACGAGGCAGCCACGGGGTATTAATCTATGTGGATTCTACGTGTGCGAGTTCATTCGCATCACTACTGAGAAGCCCTTGCAAACTGTTCGAGTAAGTAAATAATATATTCACCCTTTATTTTTATTACAAAAAGTTGTGTTGAGTCTAATTCATATGATCTCCTTTTTTATAGTTGGACGCGATGTGGGACAAGCTCCTACCAGAGGACCGCCTATTAGCAATCCAAGAGGAATTGGCTGGATTTTTTATCGATGAGGTCATAGACCCATACGAAGAATACTCTCTAGATAGACCCTAAAGCACATGTAATGATCTCCATGTAATCAAATAGACAGGCTCTGGACCGGGTTAGGACTCCATGTAATGATCGACCTTCCATGCATGTATGCTTGTAAGAGAAATTATATTATATATATGTATCAATGTGTACAAGTACTGTGTAGTACCGTTCTGTATACGAAAACTTGTTTCTAATGAAAACACAGAATGAAAAATAATTGAACACAAAACACAAAATGAAAAAAAAACACAAACCCTAAAATCCCATCTCCTGCCGCGACAGCCAAATGGCCCAAAATACTGCCGCGACAAACACCCTTTAGTCCCGGTTCCCGGACTAAATGTCCTCCGGCCTAGCGCGACTCGCGGGGCCACGTGGTGGACCTCTAGTCTCGGTTCGTAACAGAACCGGAACTAAAGGCCAGACCTTTAGTCCCGCTTTGGCAGTCCCGGTTTATAATCCGGGACTAAAGGTCCTTACGAACCAGGGCTAATGGCTGGTTTTCTACTAGTGGTAAGCAAGCCTCTTAGTTGTTTTGCAGTCTATTTATGCTTGTGTGCCTACAAAGACAGATAATTAGCTTACTGCTCTCTCCTAGCTCCTTCCGTGTATATAGAGACAATTAAGTGCTCTCTCGTCAATCGCTCTAATCGCTCTTTTCTAGTTAAGTACTCTCTCCGTTTTAAAATATGAGATGTTTTAGATTTGCGAAAGAAGTGTATTTCTTAAGGGAGGGAGTAGCTAGCAAGACCATTCGATAGCAGACGAAATTACACGCAAGCCATCTCGTGGAGTAGTGGTAGTATAATTTTTTTGCTTTGATATCAACTTTTAAGCATCCACCAACGGAAAGAGAAAGATCGCAGTTGAACCATCTCCACGGATCGAAACTTCACCACAACATAAAGTCAGGTGGTTAGTATAACTGCATCGTGTACAATTCATCACAGTCAGCAAGGTAGCTGGTTCATGCATGTGGTTAGTGGTTACAATTTCAGAGATATGGCTATCAAATACCTAAGGTTTCCGACAAAGGAAAGGCAACCTCCATGGGAAACTATAAACAGGGAAAGAATTGAATTCTCTGCACACCCTGACAACAACCACGCTAAATGCCGTGTGTAAGCATGTCATCTGCGAAGAAATTTTGACAAAGTGATCCGAAGAAACTTTACGTCTCGCCTAGTAATAGCATCTGCGGCCTGCATATGGATGGTCCAGATATAGGCTGAAGAAAAACTTGCGACGATACAACCAATGACAGTCCAATTTGAAATCAAGCTTCTGACGAAAGTGATCTGTCTGCAAGTACATCTTGACTTCTCAATGGCTTACTTCTCGGGTTCAGCAAGCAATCTAGTTCCAGCTAGCAGCTAGTAAGATTTCCCACACGATATTATCTTGGAGATAAAGTCGGTAACAATGACAGTTGGAGAACGGTGGTTACCTGCTAGTTCCAGAAAAGAGGAGAACGGCAGGTTTCAGATGGTTGGATATGCTGAGCAAAATTCACTATAAAATTAGCAAAGATCACAGGGTATACCTTCAGAGTTCAGATCGACCAGCATCCTCGCACACGTAAACTTTCAGTCAAGAGATGGCAATGGCATCATCTCACACTCCTCTCCTGCTGTTGCTCCTCGTAGCCTGCTCATGCAGGGCATCATCTTCCCATGCCGTCGACCCTACCTGTCCTCTGGCGAAGATATCGGCGGTACTGGCGGCGGTGGAAGCCTCCAGCTGCAGCGGTCCTAAGTGCCAGCAGCCGGCTCCGCACATTCCGGTCCCGGTGTTCCCGTACGACATCGACCCGATGCAGTTCGCGCTGAACCTGGAGTTCACCGAGGCAGAGTTCTTCCTGCACGCGGCTTATGGCGTGGGGCTCGACCAGATCGCGCCGAACCTGACCTTGGGGGGCCCGCCTCCGGTGGGCGCCATGAAGGCCAACCTTGACGAGGTGACGTGGCGGATCGCAGCGGAGTTTGGCCTTCAAGAAGTTGGCCACCTGAGGTTCGTAAAGATCACGGTTGTGTTACTGCACAACGCTGCTGACATAATTCGATTTTTGCTCATCTCCACAATGCTTGTTCCTTGCCTGGATAGATGAAACCGTTGGAAGTGGCTACTGAAAATTCATATACTCCAACATTGTCATTTTCAACTATGATTTGTCAGAGTTTCTTTTGTTTCATGGCAGGGCTATCCAGGACACAGTTGGTGGGTTCCCTAGGCCAAAGATAGACCTGAGTGCCAAGAACTTTGCAAGGGTCATGGACGCAGCATTTGGGTACAAGTTGAACCCTCCTTTCGACCCCTACGTCAACAGCCTCAACTTCCTTCTGGCCTCCTACGTGATCCCCTACCTGGGCATCAACGGCTACACCGGCACAAACCCCATCATCGACGGCTACGCCACTAAACGGGTACGTATAATCAAATCTGACCACCCACATCACGGGCATCTTATGCGTGCAACAACGACACGAAAACCTGCAAGTTACATCAAGCCATGCATTTCTTGCAGCTTCTCGCAGGATTGCTAGGCGTGGAGGCGGGGCAGGACGCCGTCTTCCGCGCGCTCCTCTTCGAGCGGAAGCGCGAGACCGTGCCGCCCTACAAGGGGATCACGGTGGCGGAGTTCACCGACCGCATCTCCGCGACGAGAAACCAGCTCGGGAAGTGCGGAGTGAAGGACGAGGGCCTCACCGTTCCGCCCGAGCTCGGGGCCGAGGGGAGGATCTGCACCAACGTGCTCTCCGCCGACAGGGACTCGCTCTCCTATCCTCGGACGCCGGCAGAGCTGCTCAGGATCATGTACCTCACGGGCAACGAACACCTGCCCGGCGGGTTCTTCCCGGAGGGCGCCAACGGCAAGATAGCTCGCCAATTTCTTGCCAACCAATTTGCAGCTGGGGAGAACTAGAGCCCCCTGCAAATTAACTAGCCTATGCCATGATAGTAAAGCATTCATCCTCAGCGTGAATAATGTCACAAGTGTATGCATGCTGATTGCAATAACACAGCCCTGCAGCGTTCTCAAACATTGAATGCCAAGCGTAGGATGCAAGCCCGTGTATCTAAATCTCCTATAGTTTCTCAAAATGAATGGAATATTTTCTAATAGCAGAGGTCTTCGGGACTTGGCTAAATATTTACTCGGGTAGAAAGAGAGCCTTGGTACAGCGCCCAAATTCCATTGGTACCGGTTCGTTTCCATAATCGGGACCAATGTCAGGCACCGGTCCCGGTTCATGCCGCCTGGGTATTGGTCCCGGTTCATCTCTAAGCATTGATCCCGGTTCGTGGCATGAACCGGCATGGCGCTCTGCGGGCATTGGTCCCGGTTAATGCCACGAACCGGGACAAAAAAACCCCGTGACGGTCAGCAGTCCAGGACAATTAATGTAAATTATTTCGGGGCGGAAATTAATTTGAGGCACAAATTAATTCGAGATAGAAATTGAATTGATCAGTATTTTTGAAAAAATCTTTCACAAATTAATCGAGACAAAGATCTAAATTGAGACATTTAATTATTCGACCACAAATTTTTCCATACAAAGATACGACTTTACAAATTTTCCTAGTCGACAACACTTTCGCTGCCGCTGTCCTCCGAGCTGCCGGCTTCCTCGTCGTCGTCGGACGAAATCTTCACGATTTCGGCGTTGTTCGGGAGACGGAGCTCCTCTGCGCTGCTAGCGGCGTCGCTAGCGGTGTAGATGGTCCGTCCAGGGACAGACCAGAACATCTCCCGCCCTTCTTGGTTGCGGAGATCCGGGTGCACCAGGCGCCCGTCCATGATGCGGTTGCCAAGCTTGGCCTTCCGCTCCTTCTTGAACAGCCGGGGCTAGTACTCGCTGGCCGCCAAATACCGGGGCAACACCCTCATCCACGCAGGCAGCTGGCGGCGACGCTCCGCGATGACGCACTCCACCTCGTATCCGCGGGGGTTGAGGAGCGGAGCCACCAGCACACCCGCCTCACTGATGCGAAATCCGGCGGGCACGGTCGCGCGCGGCGGCGCGAGGATGCCGTAGTACGCAAACATCGCCGCCTCGTAGTGGTTGAGCGTGGGCACCTCCATGGCGGCGCGGTGAAGATTGGAGAGGGAGGGGAGGCGATGGCTAAAGGGGTGGGGTGGAGATGGACTGCAGAGAGGCCGAGGCGATGGCAAAAGCGAGCGTTGTGGCCTCATATTTATACACGGGGACGACGAAGCGATGATGGGCATTGGTCCCAGTTATTGCCACGAACCGGGACCAAAACCCCTCCCGCGTGACACGTGGCGGCCCAACAGCGCGCCCCCACCCAGGTCATTGGTCCCGGGTCGTGCCATTAACCGGGACCAATGACCTGGGTGGGGTGCGAGCTGCTGGGTGGCCACGTTTCGCGCGGGAGGGGCTTTGGTCCCGGTTCGTGGCAATAACCGGGGCTTTGGTCCCGGTTCGTGGCAATAACCGAGACCAAAAACCCTCCCCTGGCTATATATAAGCCCAGCCCTTTACCCACCAAATTTTGCTGGATTGTGTGTGAGGTGTGGGTGCTAGCTTTTTTTCTTTGATTGCACACAAGGTGTTCAACGAAATGTCCGAGCCACACTTTAGTTCGCACAACACGGCATCCTTGACTGAGGTTAGCAACTTTATCTTCTTTATCTGTAACTGATACAAAAATATTGCATGTGTCCATGTAGGATGGTCATTTTACTATTCACGATGTTATTGTAATGGTTAATTATTATGACGCAGATCGATGCATGGATGCGATGGATGTATAGCGACCGACGCCATTCCGATTTTACTGCAGGCCTGCATAAATTTATCGATCTGGCTAATGCAAATAAAGTGGATAATTTTATGCCTTGTCCCTGCGTCGACTGTCGGAACGTGGCGGAGCACTCTGCCCTGAGAATCCTTCAAAGCCATCTGCTTCGGAGAGGTTTCATGCCCGGATATTTTTTTTGGGCCATGCATGGAGAAAGAGGGGTTAGGCTGGAAGAAAATGAAGAAGAGGAGGATGATGACAGCTATCCTATGTCCCCTGAAGAATATGGTGATACTGCAATGGAAGACAATGAAGAAGAGGGAGGCGGCAATGAAGAAGAACCACGGCATCAGATGAGCCCGCTGATGGTCTTGGTCGGGTCATTTCTGATGCAAAGCAACAATGTGATACAGAAAGGGAGAAGCTTAAGTTGGAGACCATGCAAAAGGATCACAAAAAGTTGTTGTACCCAAATTGCGTAGATGGCAGCACAAAGCTCGGTACCACACTTGAATTGCTGAAATGGAAGACAGAGACTGGCTTATCTGACAAGGGATTTGAGAAGTTACTGAAAATAATGAAGCCGAAGCTTCCAAAGGATAACGAGCTGCCCGAGACAACGTACGAAGCAAAGAAGACTATCTGCCCTCTAGGATTAGATGTGGAGAAGATACATGCATGCATTAATGACTACATCTTGTACCGCGGTGAGAAGTACGAGAATATGGATAAATGCCCGGTATGCACTGCATGTCGATACAAGATCAGACAAGATGACCCTGGTGATGTTGAGGGCAATGACGAGCCCTCGAGGAAGAGGGTTCCTGCTAAGGTTATGTGGTATGCTCCTATAATACCACGGTTGAAACGTCAGTTCAGAAATAAAGAGCATGTCAGGTTGTTGCGATGGCACAAAGAAGAGCGTAAGAAAGACGGGAAACTGAGACACCCTGCCGATGGGTCGCAGTGGAGAAACATCGAGAGAAAGTACTCAAACTTTGCAGGTGACGCGAGGAACTTATGGTTTGGTCTAAGTACAGACGGCATGAATCCTTTTGGGGAGCAAAGCTGTAATCACAACACCTGGCCAGTGACTCTATATATCTACAACCTGCCTCCTTGGTTGTGCATGAAGCGGAAGTTCATTATGATGCCAGTGCTCATCCAAGGACCAAAGCAACCCGGCAACGATATTGATGTGTACCTAAGGCCATTAGTCGATGAACTTTTGCAGTTGTGGGCAGAACCAGGTGTAAAGGTGTGGGATGAGCACAAACAGGAGCCATTTGACCTATGAGCGTTGTTGTTCGTAACCATCAATGATTGGCCTGCTCTTAGTAACATTTCAGGACAGTCAAACAAGGGATACAATGCATGCATGCGCTGTTTAGATAATACTAAAGGTACATATTTGGATAAATGTAAGAAGGTTGTGTACCTGGGGTGTCGTAAATTTCTTCCGACCAATCATCAAGTAAGAAAGAAAGGCAAGCATTTCAACGGTGAGGCAGGTTACTGTTAGAAGCCTAAGCTCCCTAAAGGTGCTGATGTATTTGGTATGGTGAAGGACCTAGAAGTAATCTTTGGAAAGGGTCCTGGCGGTCAATCTGTTCCGAAAGACCCCATTACCGGACACACGGCCATGTGGAAAAAGAAATCTATATTTTGGGAGCTTGAGTATTGGAAAGACCTAGAGGTCTGTTCTTCAATCGACGTGATGCACGTGATGTAGAATCTTTGCGTGAACCTGCTAGGCTTCCTGGGCGTGTATGAGAAGACAAAAGATACACCAGAAGCACGGGAGGACTAGCAACGTATCAAAGACCCATACAACAAGCATACTGATAAAGGACGTGAATACTTAAGCAGCTACACTCTTACCAAAGCAGAGAAGGAAATATTTTTTAAAGTCCTTTACAGTATCAAGGTCCCGGCTGGCTTCTCGTCAAATATAAAGGGAATAATAAATATGGCAGAGAAAAAATTTCAGAACCTGAAGTCTCATGATTGCCACATGATTATGACACAGTTGCTTCCGGTTGCATTGAGGGGGCTTCTACCGGAAAATGTTCGATTAGCCATTGTGAAGCTATGTGCATTCCTTAATGCAATATCTCATAAGGTAATCGATCGAGAAAGTCTAGAAAGGCTACAGAAGGATGTGGTCCAATGTCTTGTTAGTTTTGAGTTGGTGTTCACCCCGTCCTTCTTCAATATTATGACGCATCTCTTAGTTCACCTAGTCGAAGAGATTTACATTCTTGGTCCTGTATTTCTGCACAATATGTTCCCCTTCGAGAGGTTCATGGGAGTCTTAAAGAAATATGTTCGTAACCGTGCTAGGCCAGAAGGAATCATCTCCAAGGGCTATGGAACAGAGGAGGTCATTGGGTTCTGTGTAGACTTTCTTCCTGCCTTAAGCCGATTGGTGTTCCTGAATCACGGTATGAGGGGAGACTGAGTGGAAAAGGCACGCTAGGAAAGAAAGCAATGATATTTAGGGACGGACATTCTTTGAATCAAGCACACTACATAGTTCTCCAAAGTTCTACCTTTGTGGCTCCGTATATCGAGGAATGTTGTACGCTCCAAGTTCCCGGGGAAGGATGACTACTGGATTAAAGAAAATCACATGAAGACTTTCGGCACTTGTTTGCAATTACATCTCATGAATGACACCACTATTGGAGATCATCTCTACTTGTTGGCCGCGACACCATATGCAACTGTATTGACTTTCCAAGGGTACGAGATAAATGGGAATACATTTTACACGATTGTCCAAGATAAAAAGAGCACCAACCAAAACAGTGGTGTCCGCTTTGATGCAACATGTGAGAATGGGAAAAAGGACACATACTATGGTTACATAGAGGAGATATAGGAACTTGACTATGGACCTACTTTTAAGGTCCCTTTGTTTCGGTGCAGTTGGGTCAACATGAATGGAGAAGGGGTAAAGGTAGACTAGCTGTACGGAATGACAACAATGGATCTCAAGAATCTTGGTTACAGAGATGAACCATTCGTCCTAGCCAATGATGTGGCTCAGGTTTTTTATGTGAAGGACATGTCCTCTAGACCGAAAAAAGAAAAAAATAAGGAAACGAATACATCAGACGATGAGCCCAGGCGTCACATAGTTCTTTCAGGGAAAAGAAACATCACGGGAGTCGAGGGACAAGACAGACATGTCAGCAGATTATGATAAGTTTGATGAAATTCCGCCCTTCACCGTGGAAACTGACCCAAGCATCCCGTTAAGCAAAGAAGATGCTCCATGGTTACGGCCTAAGAAGCGATCATAGGCAAGGGATCGATATACGCGACGAAGGATTCATATCCTAAACCCTAAACCCTATGTAAATCTATGTAATGTATGGAAACTTTATGTGATTTATGGAAACTTTATGTGATGTATCGAAACTTTATGTAATGGAGTCTTTCACAGACTTGCAGGGATATTTTTCAGAGGCGGAGCTTCCGAAGATGCCGAAGGGCGTGTGCACCAACGACATCTTCGAGAAGCTCCGCCACGGGAGATTTCCCAACCCTTTCCCCAACACTGTTAGAGGAGATGGAGTCTTTCACGGGCTTGCAGGGAAATTTTTCTGAGGCGGAGCTTCCGAAGATGCCGTAGGGCGTGTGCACCAACGACATCTTCGAGAAGCTCCTCCACGGGAGATTTCTCAACCCTTTCCCCAACACTGTTAGAGGAGATGGAGTCTTTCACGGGCTTGCAGGGAAATTTTTCCGAGGCGGAGCTTCCGAAGATGCCGTAGGGCGTGTGCACCAATGACATCTTCGAGAAGCTCTGCCACGGGAGATTTCTCAACCCTTTCCCCAACAGTGTTAGATGAGATGGAGTCTTTCACGGGCTTGCAGGGAATTTTTTTGAGGCGGAGCTTCCGAAGATGCCGTAGGGCGTGTGCACCCACGACATCATCGAGAAGCTCCGCCACGGGAAATTTCCCAACCCTCCATCCATGGGGATGAAACTCTCTCTACCTATGTTGGCTTGTTGAGCTGCTTGCCATGGCGTGTCGATGGTCCTTTTATAGGCACGTCGCCGCTTCTACTTTGTCTTGTTCCTCCGACGGGGCGTCGTGCGCTACATGCTTTATCTCATCGAGCAGTGCGTCCACCCACACGTCCTTATCCCGCCGACAGCTTTAGTCTCGGTTGCACCCACCAGCCGGGACTAAAGGTTACCCACGCGTCCTTATCCCACCAACAGCTTTAGTCTCGGTTGCAACCACCAGCCGGGACTAAAGGTTACCCACTCGTCCTTATCCTACCGACATCTTTAGTCTCCGTTGCACCCACCATCCGGGACTAAAGGTTACCCACGTGTCCTTATTCCACCGACAGCTTTAGTCTCGGTTGGCTTTTTCGTGCGTCGAAAGGGAAAACTTCCTCCTGCAACATCGTAAGCCATCCCAAGATGCACATGTGTGCACAATATGGGCACATTATCACAAACTATGCCCTGATTCTAGCCATAACATTGGTGTTTGACCTTAATGCCAAGAAACCTCGAACATGATAGGTCATTTTGTGAAGGATTTTTTATGATGTTTGCAATTTTTCAAGTTCAATATTTTTCCTTGCAACTGTGACACATAATATGACACCACGCGAAGGTTTCACATTGTTTGGATCATTTTTGAATTTCTTATGCCCGTTTCAAACTATATTCAAAACAGCGGGCATGAAGCTTCTTAGTCCGGGGCTGAGCCACGCTGAACTTGAAGTAGATCTCTGATGAAATAGCATGTTGTGAACCTATGAATGATTTTTTAAAAAATTCACAAGCATTATATCATGTACTTGTAGTTCAAATCTTGGCATCCTCCTACCGATTCGGCAGGAATTTGTCTTTTTCATGAGGGATGGACAGAAAGGTTCAAGATACACCGGTTGGGAAATTTTCCATATAAGGTGGTCTAGTATTTTTGAAAAATGGTTTGGTACCAATGCCAGAATTTAATTTGGTGGTTGCTTCACAGAACACCCCGATTTCGGCACCTCAAAAACGGAAATTGGCTTTTTCGTGCTTCGAAAAGGAAAACTTCCTCCTGCAACATCGTAAGCCATCCCAAGATACACATGTGTGCACAATATGGGCACAATATCACAAACTATGCCCTGATTCTAGCCATAACATTGGTGGTTTGACCTAAATGCCATGAAACCTCGAACATGATAGGTCATTTTGTGAAGGGATTTTGATGATGTTTGCAATTTTTCAAATTCAATATTTTTCCTTGGAACTGTGACACATAATATGTCACCACGCGAATGTTTCACATTGTTTGGATCATTTTTGAATTTCTTATGCCCGTTTCAAACTATATTCAAAACGGCGGGCATGAAGCTTCTTAGCCCGGGGCTGAGCCTCGCTGAACTTGAAGTGGATCTCTGATGAAATAGCATGTTTTGAACCTATAAATGATTTTTAAAAAAATTCACAAGCATTATATCATGTACTTGTAGTTCAAATCTTGGCAACCTCCTACCGATTCGGCAGAATTTGGATTTTTCATGAGAGATGGACAGAAATGTTCCAGATACACCGGTTGGGAAATTCTCCATATAAGGTGGTCTAGTATTTTTGAAAAATGGGTTGGTACCAATGCCAAACTTTAATTTGGTGGTTGCTTCACAGAACAGCCCGATTTCGGCACCTCAAAAATGGAAATTGGCTTTTTCGTGCGTCCCACAGGAAAACTTCCTCCTGCAAAATCGTAAGCCATCCCAAGATGCACATGTGCGCACAATATGGGCACATTATCACAAACTATGCCCTGATGCTAGCCATAACATTGGTGGTTTGACCTAAATGCCATGAAACCTCGAACATGATAGGTCATTTTGTGAAGGATTTTTTATGATGTTTGCAATTTTTCAAGTTTAATATTTTTCCTTACAACTATGACACATAATATGACACCACGCGAAGGTTTCACATTATTTGGATCATTTTTGAATTTCTTATGCCCGTTTCAAACTATATTCAAAACGGCGGGCATGAAGCTTCTTAGCCCGGGGCTGAGCCTCGCTGAACATGAAGTGGATCTCTGATGAAATAGCATGTTGTGAACCTGTAAATGAATTTTTTTTAAATTCACAAGCATTATATCATGTACTTGTAGTTCAAATCTTGGCAACCCCCTACCGATTCGGCAGGAATTTGTCTTTTTCGTGAGGGATGGACAGAAAGGTTCCAGATAAACCGGCTAGGAAATTGTCCATATAAGGTGGTCTAGTATTTTTGAAAAATAGGTTGGTACGAATGCCAAACTTTAATTTGCTGGTTGCTTCACACAACACCCCGATTTCGGCACCTCAAAAATAGAAATTGGCTTTTTCGTGCGTCGAAAAGGAAAACTTCCTCCTGCAACATCGTAAGCCATCCCAAGATGCACATGTGTGCACAATATGGGTACATTATCATAAACTATGCCCTGATTCTAGCCATAACATTGGTGGTTTGATCTAAATGCCATGAAACCTCGAACATGATAGGTCATTTTGTGAAGGGATTTTGATGATGTTTGCAATTTTTTAAATTCAATATTTTTCCTTGCAACTATGACACACAATATGACACCACGCGAAGGTTTCACATTGTTTGGATCATTTTTGAATTTCTTATGCCCGTTTCAAACTATATTCAAAACGGCGGGCATGAAGCTTCTTAGTCCGCGGCTGAGCCACGCTGAACTTGAAGTGGATCTCTGATGAAATAGCATGTTGTGACCTTATGAATGATTTTTTTTAAAATTCACAAGCATTATATCATGTACTTGTAGTTCAAATCTTGGCAACCTCCTACCGATTCGGCAGGAATTTGTCTTTTTCATGAGGGATGGACAGAAAGGTTCGAGATACACCGGTTGGGAAATTTTCCATATAAGGTGGTCTAGTATTTTTGAAAAATGGTTTGGTACCAATGCCAGAATTTAATTTGGTGGTTGCTTCACAGAACACCCCGATTTCGGCACCTCAAAAATGGAAATTGGCTTTTTCGTGCTTCGAAAAGGAAAACTTCCTCCCGCAACATCGTAAGCCATCCCAAGATACACATGTGTGCACAATATGGGCACAATATCACAAACTATGCCCTGATTCTAGCCATAACATTGGTGGTTTGACCTAAATGCCATGAAACCTCGAACATGATAGGTCATTTTGTGAAGGATTTTTTATGATGTTTGCAATTTTTGAAGTTCAATATTTTTCCTTGCAACTGTGACACATAATATGACACCACGCGAAGGTTTCACATTGTTTGGATCATTTTTGAATTTCTTATGCCCGTTTCAAACTATATTCAAAACGGCGGGCATGAAGCTTCTTAGCCCGGGGCGGAGCCTCGCTAAACTTGAAGTGGATCTCTGATGAAATAGCATGTTGTGAACCTATAAATGATTTTTTTTTAAAATTCACAAGCATTATATCATGTACTTGTAGTTCAAATCTTGGCAACCTCCTACCGATTCGGCAGGAATTTGTCTTTTCATGAGAGATGGACAGAAAGGTTCTAGATACACCGGTTGGGAAATTCTCCATATAAGGTGGTCTAGTATTTTTCAAAAATGGGTTGGTACCAATGCCAAACTTTAATTTGGTGGTTGCTTCACAGAACACCCCGATTTCGGCACCTCAAAAATGGAAATTGGCTTTTTCGTGCGCCCAAAAGGAAAACTTTCTCCTGCAACATCGTAAGCCATCCCAAGATGCACATGTGTGCACAATATGGGCACATTATCACAAACTATGCCCTGATTCTCGCCATAACATTGGTGGTTTGACCTAAATGCCATGAAACCTCGAACATGATAGGTCATTTTGTGAAGGATTTTTTATGATGTTTGCAATTTTTCAAGTTTAATATTTTTTCTTACAATTGTGACACATAATATGACACCACGCGAAGGTTTCACATTGTTTGGATCATTTTTGAATTCCTTATGCCCGTTTCAAACTATATTCAAAACGGCAGGCATGAAGCTTCTTAGCCCAGGGCTGAGCCTCTCTGAACTTGAAGTGGATCTCTGATAAAATAGCATGTTGTGAACCTATAAATGATTTTTTTTTAAAAATCACAAGCATTATATCATGTACTTGTAGTTCAAATCTTGGGAACCCCCTACGGATTCGGCAGGAATTTGTCTTTTTCGTGAGGGATGCACAGAAAGGTTCCAGATACACCGGTTGGGAAATTGTCCATATAAGGTGGTCTAGTATTTTTTAAAAATGGGTTGGTACGAGTGCCAAACTTTAATTTGGTGGTTGCTTCACAGAACACCCCGATTTCGGCACCTCAAAAATGGAAATTAGCTTTTTCGTGCGTCAAAAAGGAAAACTTCCTCCTGCAACATCGTAAGCCATCCCAAGATGCACATGTGTCCACAATATGGGTACATTATCATAAACTATGCCCTGATTCTAGCCATAACATTGGTGGTTTGACCTAAATGCCATGAAACCTCGAACATGATAGGTCATTTTGTGAAGGGATTTTGATGATGTTTCCAATTTTTCAAATTCAATATTTTTCCTTACAACTATGACACATAATATGACACCACGCGAAGGTTTCACATTGTTTGGATCATTTTTGAATTTCTTATGCCCGTTTCAAACTATATTCAAAACGGCGGGCATGAAGCTTCTTAGCCCGGGGCTGAGCCTCGCTGAACTTGAAGTGGATCTCTGATGAAATAGCATGTTTTGAACCTATAAATGATTTTTAAAAAAATTCACAAGCATTATATCATGTACTTGTAGTTCAAATCTTGGCAACCCCCGTACCGATTCGGCAGGAATTTGTCTTTTTCGTGAGGGATGCACAGAAAGGTTCCAGATACACCGGGTGGGAATTGTCCATATAATGTGGTCTAGTATTTTTGAAAAATGGGTTGGTATCAATGCCAAACTTTAATTTGGTGGTTGCTTCACAGAACACCCTGATTTCGGCACCTCAAAAATGGAAATTGGATTTTTCGTGCGTCGAAAAGGAAAACTTCCTCCCGCAACATCGTAAGCCATCCCAAGATGCACATTTGTGCACAATATGGGTACATTATAAATAAACTATGCCCTGATTCTAGCCATAACATTGGTGGTTTGACCTAAATGCCATGAAACCTCGAACATGATAGGTCATTTTGTGAAGGGATTTTGATGATGTTTGCAATTTTTAAAATTCAATATTTTTCCTTGGAACTGTGACACATAATATGACACCACGCGAAGGTTTCACATTGTTTGGATCATTTTTGAATTTCTTATGCCCGTTTCAAACTATATTCAAAAAGGCGGGCATGAAGCTTCTTAGCCCGGGGCTGAGCCTCGCTGAACTTGAAGTGGATCTCTGATGAAATAGCATGTTTTGAACCTATAAATGATTTTTAAAAAAATTCACAAGCATTATATCATGTACTTGTAGTTGAAATCTTGGCAACCTCCTACGGATTCGGCAGAATTTGGCTTTTTCATGAGAGATGGACAGAAATGTTCCAGATACACCGGTTGGGAAATTCTCCATATAAGGTGGTCTAGTATTTTTCAAAAATGGGTTGGTACCAATGCCAAACTTTAATTTGGTGGTTGCTTCACAGAACAGCCCGATTTCGGCACCTCAAAAATGGAAATTGGCTTTTTCGTGCGTCCAAAAGGAAAACTTTATCCGGCAACATCGTAAGCCATCCCAAGATGCACATGTGTGCACAATATGGGCACATTATCACAAACTATGCCCTGATGCTAGCCATAACATTGGTGGTTTGACCTAAATGCCATGAAACCTCGAACATGATAGGTCATTTTGTGAAGGATTTTTATGATGTTTCCAATTTTTCATGTTTAATATTTTTCCTTACAACTATGACACATAATATGATACCACGCAAAGGTTTCACACTGTTTGGATCATTTTTGAATTTCTTATGCCCGTTTCAAACTATATTCAAAACAGCGGGCATGAAGCTTCTTAGCCCGGGGCTGAGCCTCGCTGAACTTGAAGTGGATATCTGATGAAATAGCATGTTTTGAACCTATAAATGATTTTTAAAAAAATTCACAAGCATTATATCATGTACTTGTAGTTCAAATCTTGGCAACCCCATACCGATTCGGCAGGAATTTGTCTTTTTCGTGAGGGATGCACAGAAAGGTTCCAGATACACCGGTTGGGAAATTGTCCATATAAGGTGGTCTAGTATTTTTGAAAAATGGTTTGGTACCAATGCCAGAATTTAATTTGGTGGTTGCTTCACAGAACACCCCGATTTCGGCACCTCAAAAATGGAAATTGGCTTTTTCGTGCTTCGAAAAGGAAAACTTCCTCCCGCAACATCGTAAGCCATCCCAAGATGCACATGTGTGCACAATATGGGCACATTATCACAAACTATGCCCTGATTCTAGCCATAACATTGGTGGTTTGACCTAAATGCCATGAACCTCGAACATGATAGGTCATTTTGTGAAGGATTTTTTTATGATGTTTGCAATTTTTGAAGTTCAAATATTTTCCTTGCAACTGTGACACATAATATGACACCACGCGAAGGTTTCACATTGTTTGGATCATTTTTGAATTTCTTATGCCCGTTTCAAACTATATTCAAAACGGCGGGCATGAAGCTTCTTAGCCCGGGGCTGAGCCTCGCTGAACTTGAAGTGGATCTCTGATAAAATAGCATGTTGTGAACCTATAAATGATTTTTTTTAAAATTCACAAGCATTATATCATGTACTTGTAGTTCAAATCTTGGCAACCTCCTACCGATTCGGCAGGAATTTGTCTTTTTCGTGAGGGATGCACAGAAAGGTTCCAGATACACCGGTTGGGAAATTGTCCATAAAAGGTGGTCTAGTATTTATGAAAAATGGGTTGGTACGATTGCCAAACTTTAATTTGGTGGTTCCTTCACAGAACACCCCGATTTCGGCACCTCAAAAATGGAAATTGGCTTTTTGTGCGCCCAAAATGAAAACTTCCTCCTGCAACATCGTAAGCCATCCCAAGATGCACATGTGTGCACAATATGGGTACATTATCATAAACTATGCCCTGATTCTCGCCATAACATTGGTGGTTTGACCTAAATGCCATGAAACCTCGAACATGATAGGTCATTTTGTGAAGGGATTTTGATGATGTTTGCAATTTTTCAAGTTTAATATTTTTCCTTACAACTGTGACACATAATATGACACCACGCAAAGGTTTCACATTGTTTGGATCATTTTTGAATTTCTTATGCCCGTTTCAAACTATATTCAAAACGGCGGGCATGAAGCTTCTTAGCCCGGGGCTGAGCCTCGCTGAACTTGAAGTGGATCTCTGATGAAATAGCATGTTTTGAACCTATAAATGATTTTAAAAAAAATTCACAAGCATTATATCATGTACTTGTAGTTCAAATCTTGGCAACCCCATACCGATTCGGCAGGAATTTGTCTTTTTCGTGAGGGATGCACAGAAAGGTTCCAGATACACCGGTTGGGAAATTCTCCATATAAGGTGGTCTAGTATTTTTGAAAAATGGTTTGGTACCAATGCCAGAATTTAATTTGGTGGTTGCTTCACAGAACACCCCGATTTCGGCACCTCAAAAATGGAAATTGGCTTTTTCGTGCTTCGAAAAGGAAAACTTCCTCCCGCAACATCGTAAGCCATCCCAAGATGCACATGTGTGCACAATATGGGCACATTATCACAAACTATGCCCTGATTCTAGCCATAACATTGGTGGTTGACCTAAATGCCATGAAACCTCGAACATGATAGGTCATTTTGTGAAGGATTTTTTATGATGTTTGCAATTTTTGAAGTTCAATATTTTTCCTTGCAACTGTGACACATAATATGACACCACGCGAAGGTTTCACATTGTTTGGATCATTTTTGAATTTCTTATGCCCGTTTCAAACTATATTCAAAACGGCGGGCATGAAGCTTCTTAGCCCGGGGCTGAGCCTCGCTGAACTTGAAGTGGATCTCTGATAAAATAGCATGTTGTGAACCTATAAATGATTTTTTTTAAAATTCACAAGCATTATATCATGTACTTGTAGTTCAAATCTTGGCAACCTCCTACCGATTCGGCAGGAATTTGTCTTTTTCGTGAGGGATGCACAGAAAGGTTCCAGATACACCGGTTGGGAAATTGTCCATAAAAGGTGGTCTAGTATTTATGAAAAATGGGTTGGTACGATTGCCAAACTTTAATTTGGTGGTTCCTTCACAGAACACCCCGATTTCGGCACCTCAAAAATGGAAATTGGCTTTTTTTGTGCGCCCAAAATGAAAACTTCCTCCTGCAACATCGTAAGCCATCCCAAGATGCACATGTGTGCACAATATGGGTACATTATCATAAACTATGCCCTGATTCTCGCCATAACATTGGTGGTTTGACCTAAATGCCATGAAACCTCGAACATGATAGGTCATTTTGTGAAGGGATTTTGATGATGTTTGCAATTTTTCAAGTTTAATATTTTTCCTTACAACTGTGACACATAATATGACACCACGCAAAGGTTTCACATTGTTTGGATCATTTTTGAATTTCTTATGCCCGTTTCAAACTATATTCAAAACGGCGGGCATGAAGCTTCTTAGCCCGGGGCTGAGCCTCGCTGAACTTGAAGTGGATCTCTGATGAAATAGCATGTTTTGAACCTATAAATGATTTTAAAAAAAATTCACAAGCATTATATCATGTACTTGTAGTTGAAATCTTGGCAACCTCCTACCGATTCGGCAGAATTTGGCTTTTTCATGAGAGATGGACAGAAATGTTCCAGATACACGGTTGGGAAATTCTCCATATAAGG